>CANHQG010000793.1:0-16521 GCA_947462335.1 Harmothoe impar
CCAAAAAAAGAAGGTATGTTTCAGGTAACATGGAAAGAAAATGTAGGGTCGATAGGTCGGATTATTTTCTTTTTAAACATGAAAGTACTAGCCAGCCTCTCCTAAGACCCTAAAATTGACCAAAACAGGGTAAAAATACAGAAATTTCTACAAAATTGCATGAAGAAACGTAGGGTCGGCCCTGTTTTGATAGGGTCGTTCCAGTGACCTGAAACAAACCTCTTATTTTTGGCCTTATCAGAGAGATTTTACAGTCTATTGAACTTGATTGAACTCCTCACCGCTCTACTCTATAAAGTTAGACATGTTGTAGACATGTTTCTTCAGAACCCAAGTTACCATAGAGCAGATACTACAGATAGGACAAGTTAATGAATATATAATTTACCAACCCAAAGAGATTCCTAGATTTCCATGTTACACACCAACTTTAGTAGAAGTCAGCTACGGGTCATAGAGTACATGTACCGGTATATATGCTAACCTTGTGGTAAATATTGAACTAAATTAGTCACATTATATCCGACAGTATGCTACTATGTGATAATATTAGAAAAAGAAGACTACAAATAAGAGAGTGGTAATTTATTTAATACTATTATTGAAGGGGGGTGCGTAATATATATATCGACCGCTAAACAGGGGTGGCAGGGGCTAGACAGCGGGGCCCCCGGTCAAGCACCTACTGTAAACATACTTTATTTCGCGCTGTACATATTTTCGCGGAATTTAAAAATCCGCGAAAATATGTATAGAGCAAAATCTAGTGTAGTCATACTACTACCAACTTCCAAAATTTGCAAATTTAAGTACACAAAATGTACTTTTTAGCAAATCCACAACAATTTATACACGCGAAAATATCTACGTTTACAGTATCTAACATGTTGTCATGCTGCAATTAGTCCACAAACACACACACATGCACACATGCACACATACACACATACACACACACTGGTTCCTAGCTGTCTCCTCCTGACTTACTGAGCCCCCCCCCCCCCCCCCCCTCCCCCACTCCCTGCCCTCCCCCCCCACACACACACCCATGCAGCTACAAGTGTGTGTAGCAGATACAACCTGTTGCCATGGTTACAGTAAGTTTAGCCCAGCTGCACCGCTCGGGCTGCTCCCCAGGTGGCTCTGGTAGTCCTCCCCCACACAGCCCCTACATACAGCCCCTACATACGGCCACTGGAGGAGGAGAGCAGCTCAGGTAAGCAGAGACCAGAAATATTGCCAATTTTTACCACTTTTTGCAGAAATTCCTACTTTTTTAGCTGGAATTTCCCTATTAAACTACCCGGTAGGTTAATTTCCTACAGAAATTTTACTCGAATCTCAAGTTGCTGTTGGTATTATCATAGAGCTAGATGCTACTGACCTGGGAATGGCACCTGTGGGTAAAGACTACTACTCTCCACCAGCAAGCCTGTACAGGATTAGTAATATAGATGTGACAAAGGTTGGCACCCTAAATCAGCCATGCTGAGTGTCATTTCCTGATCCTTGTGGACAGGAATAATATAATACGCTATAAAAACATCTGTGATACCTAAGTGGTATATTCATCTGTGATATTGTGATACATTGAAGCAACGATGGACAATACTATATTTGTACTTTAATGTGGTCAGTAAACGATCAAAATTCTTCCAAAAAATTACATGAAACACCATAATGTCTGTCTATAACCCGCGGGTTATACATCATAGCCTAGTGCGGGTTATACACAATTGTGAAGTGGGGTGTGCGGGATATATGTGAGGAATGTAGACTTATAGTACGGTACCAAAGTAGACATGATCAGACCCGTAGTGTGGGTTTTAGGATTTCCCTGATTTAGAAGGAGGGTTTTAGATGAAAAAATTAATTTTTAGTGGTTTACAGAATAAGAGATCCATTTTTCAATTGAAATTAGGAAGGGAATCAATGTATTATAGCTCCTTAGTTAGAGGAAGAAAATGTATTATAATAATAATAATATCTTTTATTGACAACTGAAATGGAAGTCATCTCTGACTTATGTGTCATACATAAAGGTTATATAAACTAAATCTACAAACTATGCTACAAGTGGCCGTCCCTGGCTGTAATTAATGCATGTCATGCTATACACTGAGGTTTTGTATCAAAGTAAACGTGGTTGCACAATGGGTAATCTGAATGTTGGCAGTGAGCCCTGTGACTGGTATCACCCTGTAACCACCAGTCGGCTTTCTGAGGAAGTTGCTCGATCACTCATAATAACGTCCCCGGGGGCTGACCTAGTGAGAGGATGTGCCCCCCCCCCCCCCCGGCCACCTGTCTGGCTGTTCAGGCAGACACATGCTGCAGCTGGTAATGATATACACCATCTACCCCATAGTAACACATGTATACATGATATAACTCTGTATACTATAGGGACGCCCCATAGTAATATACATGGTATAAGTTAGTATAGGGACGCCCCATAGTAATATACATGTGCCTCTACATGGGTACCCACAGATTTGACCGTGTCGCCAGGTCGATCTTCAGCAAAAGGGCCGTGTCAATGTGTCGATTTTTATGTCAATAGAACATACTACTGCCTTATAAAGATGCCTGTGTCTGTCGATTTTTAAAAGGGCCGTGTCGCTGGTCGCCCATGTCGATTTTTAACCCATATAGAGGCACATACATGATATAAGTTAGTATAGGGACGCCCCATGGTAATATACATGATAGATTTGGTATAGGGATGCCCCATAGTAATATACATGATAGATTTGGTATAGCGACGCCCCATAGTAATATAATGATATACCGTAAAACCTTGGCTATAAGCCGACCTCGGTTATAAGCCGAATGTGAGTTTGGGAGTAAATATTCGGCTTATAACAAAAGTTTTTGAAATTTGTTTTCACTATGTTCCTACATTGTGCCTCTACATGGGTCCTCAAAATATTGACCGTGTCGCCGTGTCGACTTTTAGCAAAGGAGCCGTGTCATTGTGTCGATCTTTAGGTATATAAGAACTTAGAGAAAAAAACCTGTGGGTCGATTTTTATCCCTAATTTTCCTGTGTCCGTCGATTTTTAAAATGGCCTAAAAGGGCTGTGTCGCCGTGTCGCCCATGTCAATTTTTACCCATGTAGAGGTACTACATTATCAAAACCTCGCCTATAAGCCGAATGGGAGTTTGGGGCTCAAAATTCGGCTTATAGCAAATAAAAACGCCAAAAAAAATTCGGCTTATAGCCGAGGTTTTACGGTAGGTTAGTATGAGGATGCCCCATAGTAATATACATGATAATGGTTAGTATAGGAACGCCATATAGGTTAGTATGGGGACGCCCCATAGTAATATACATGATATAGGTTAGTATAGGGACGCCCCATTGTAATATACATGATATAGGTTAGTATAGGGACGCCCCATAGTAATATACATGATATATAGACAGAGCTGCACGCTAAATCAGCCAAGGCAATGGTTACTTCACAAGCAGGGCCCTTGGCGTTCCGCACGAGGCCAAAGGCTCATGGTAAAACTCTTGTAAATATTGAGTTCCTTTTAAGCCCTCGGGATCACCCTTCTTAAGTATAAGGATACTCCTTTTATAACGATACGCATAATATAACAATACATCATTTATTTTGGCCATGCCCCTCAAGATGTTAATAAATTACCCCCACATTCCCCCATTGAAAGAAATCCGAACGTGATGCCACTTTCACTTCTCACATGGTCGTTCTGTTCCTACACTAACCCCATACGTCAAGTTCAAGTTTAAAGGTTTTTATTTGTTCCTGGGAAAAAATACATTCATCTTTTCAGTTGGTCTTCCATGTATATCCCCAGGGGGGTTGTATGTGAGATGCAGAATTCTGACCCCTAGTTACATAGATCACTTTCTGTGCTATATTACATAAAAAACTTCTGCATCCTTCTTCATATAGATATATTACCTCTCTTTGTAACAGTCGAACGAGTAATGCAATACATGTCTTTAACTGAACCTCATGTCTTAACGACTCCTGTGGTATAACAACGTAATCCAGATACCACTTTTACACACCTTTCATACAATGGGGCCCTGAGGCGGGGGTGGGGGGTGGGGGGTACAGGCATTTTCGGGGGATAAGGGGAAGAATTTTCAGTTGTTTAGTAGTTTTATAGTATTGTACAGTGAATCCTCCTTATACATTCTCTCAAGACCATCCACAAAGTATATGTCACTCTTGTTACAGTGTTTCATAGCGCTCTCCTCTCCCAGTACATGCACCTTGGACACAGCTCTACTGTATCTGTATCTAACTCACAGTGACCCACATATATCATGACCCAATATAGGGGTCTAGGGCCCTAGACCCCAAAATTCGAGATGGTGACATTGTCATTTCTTGAATTCGATATGGGACATGGCCATGTAAGTGAAATGAGATATGAGGCATTTCTTAGATTCGACATGTGATATGGGCCTCAGTGACATGAGAATAATCATTGGAAAATGCATCAGAATGCATCATTTCAATCTTAGATATTCAAAATTTCCTTGGAGGATTCCCCCAAACCCTCGTTGCCTTTTCTGCATACCACTAAAAATGGCCAGAGCTCAGGCTCTAGAAATGTAACAGAATGCACCACTTTGGTTCTAAAGATCTCAAATACCTCTTGGTTGGGGCCTAATCAACAATATCTCTTAGTGACACTAGTGAGATGGGTTTTTCCTTAATGACATGTGACATGTGGCTTTCTTAAATTGACATGCGACACGGGGACCCGCCATCAAGGGCCCCACGTCTTCCTATAGCCATGAATGACTCAGCTCCCAATATTAGTAAATAATCAGACGGGTCAAGTGGAGAAAAGCTCAATAACAGAGTTTGTCTTCCGTGTGGACACTCAGGTGCACGTGAGCCCCACACCCGCACGCATCTACCGTTGTCTAAAAGTCAAGGGGCATTGAAACCTAACTACCGTTAATCCCTGCGTATAACCCGCATCTCATGTAGAACTGAAATAAACTAGACTTGGAGAAAAACCTATAACCCGCAACCCGGGGGTTTGTTTATGGTTAGTACGGTCAAGTCCCAACACTACGTACCATTCCTTCTGACACAGGTAGTTTCGTATTTGCCGCTCCAAGGCTGTGGCAGGTCATGTGATATCTATCTTAATTAAACACTCCAACATAGAACTAAAAGTAGAAGAGGACTTTGTAAAAGTACAAATGCCTCGGGTATTGTGCAGCAGCTTGGGCACTAGGCCAAGAGTACAGGGAGCGGATTGTGTTCAGGTAACATGGCCAAAAATTAGGACAGGTATGTCGAATTTGTTCTCTACATTTTCTTCGATGATTAGACATTTTTACTACATTTTAAAGATAATTTATCATTTGTGATCCTATTAAAAAAAGTTTTTAGACCCAAATAATGCCCCAAATAGATTTAGGATAGGGCCAGAAAACTGGACAGGTTGGGTTCCTGAAACGCACTTTGTGTAAGCCCTGTTAATGCAATGCTAATCTAGTACATGTAGTTAAAATAAAACTTTCTTGAAAAAGAGCTATTATTTCTGTACTCAGACTTAAATGTATAGGATGACCAGTTAATATCACTAGAACCATAGGAATCTTATCATTCAGACAACAGGTAATTCAATCAGAATTGGGCCAACAAAGGGTATCATTCTTCCACTGGATAATAAGTCCACTTCTATTTTGAATTTTTACAAAATTCATTCAGATTTGGAAAGATAAATTCCTGTTCTGATTGTACTAAAAATGATGTATCGATATAATGATTTTATCGGTGCGATAATCGGAATTCGGGAAGTTTAGTTGTATCGATTTGGGGGGTATCGATGACACTCCTACCTGTGAGTGTAGGCAGGGAGGCGGGAGCCGGGGGTGGAGGGGGGGGGACTACATACTCGAGGCACGGCCAGCCATTATGTAAACTCTACTGAGTGCAGCTGTCAAACTTTACTCACGGCGAGACGTTGGTATAACAGTAATTAATCACTTAGACGGCCATATAGATGTCGCTAATAGATAAGGATGGATGTCGCTAATAGATAACATTTGTCGTCATGATGCACCAATGCAGCCCCGGCGAGTTACTCGCCGGTGCTGCATTGGTGCATCATGCCGACCCTTCGGGAGTCTCAAACTCATAGGGTCGTCATGATGCATGAATGCAACCTTGGCGAGTGACTGCATGATGCATTAGGCCTAAAAAACAGTTGTGTTCAGGTAACAGGGCCAAAATAAATAGGGTCGGTAGGTCGCTTTTTTTTCTTTTTTCTTTTACTTTTCTTTTTTTAAATAAAAAAAGGCAATTTTAGTAAAATCGCCAAAAATGTCCCAAATTTCCTCAAAAATAAAAAAAATGGCCTAAAAATTAGGGTCGGCCCCTAAAATGTAGGGTCGGTCGGGATACCTGAACACAAGTTTTTTTGGCATTAAGGTATCATGCCGTCCCTACATGGTTAATGCCTCTAGTTGAGGGTTGATAACGTTGTAGTGGCGGCACGTGCCCGTCGTGCTGCCTGATCCTACACGTAAATATGTGTTGTGTATAAATGCCCCAAAAAATAAAGTTGTGTTCAGGTATCACTAGCGATCCTATTTTTTTGGCCCTATCCAAATCTTTTCATTTTTTTTAAAGTCATTTTTGTGTTATTTTCTACCAAAAAAAACACACTTTTTTTTACTTGAAACTTTTTTTTCCTGTAATTATACGAAAATTCGAGGAATTTGGTCTCAAAATATTAAAAAAGATTTGCTAAAAAAAAAAAATTTGACCTACCGTACCTACCCTATTTTTTGGGGTTACCTGAACCCAACAATAATTGCTGTGTGTGGGGGGCCTGATATTTGTATAAAACAAGGCTCCCACATGGAGCACTTCCCACGGCAGGAGTGCGTGAGATGTGCCCTAGGCCAAAAGAAAAAGGTGTGTTTCAGGTTACCCGACCCTACCTAGCAAAACATGGCCCACCAAAAAAGTTTTATCCATTTTTTTGGCTATTTCAGAGTCAATTAGAGTCCACGAGTCGACATTGTTGTTGGCCAGTCGGCGCTGATGTTTGCAAGTCAATTTTTGGCTACTTTTCAGGCCAAAGTTTAAAAAAAAATATATTAAAAAAAAAATCAGACCTACCCTACCTAGATTTTCAGACTATGTAACCTGAAACACACCTTTCCCTTTGGCCTTAGCTGCAGCATACCATGTGTAGTGTTTGCACTATCACTGATAAATGCCACACGTGAGGCACAACGTTAGTCACAGCGTCAGTAACTGGACCTAAGGAGTGTCATTAGTGACAACAAGGGGGGGGGGGGTTCAGGTGAGTATACAGACATTATTCCGCCCCTGCCCCCCTCCCCTCCCCACCCGGCTTGAAGATGGGGGTCAACATTTTCCGTAGCCTCCCCCCCCCCCCCCTCTCTATGTACTATAGTATTAAGGCTTTATCTCGCTGAAAAGAGGTGAATTTCATCTGCCCACTCGCCCCTTCTGGAGGGGTCAAAATCTTTGAGTCCCCCCCCCCCCCTTCCACCCTTGACACACACACTTGTTAAATAATAACCACTCCCTTAGTGGTGCAAACACTCACCCACCACAGGAGAGGCAGCAAATAACGGACTCGTGTGGTGAATTAATGTTAAAGGTTTACAGGAGAAAAATAATTACTGTGGTAGAAATAAATAAATACCCAATGCCCCTATGGCCATACATTTCAATCAACTCATTCATCTGGAATAGCTAGAGAAACCTGTGTTTTTGTAGACATAGATAGCCCCAGCCCCTGAAAAATGCTAGGCTGTCCAAGACAAGTTATATATGGACTGAGGATATGAACTGAGTCATATCTTCACATGGTGTGTGCAAACCTACCTGGTACATTGAGCGTGACCGGGTTTCATGAATGATGAATCTACATTATATATACTACCGTAAAACCTCGCGTATAAACCGCACCACGACTTTGGGCCGATCCTATAAGCCACACCAGAGATAAGGTTATCCTCATTTGCCTAAAAATCGATGACACGATCCTTCTGCTAAAAATCGACACAGCGACATGGTCAAAATTTTTGGTACCCATGTAGAGGCACAGGTTATGGGGTCTGGAGTCCCACAATATCTGTAAGAGATAGACTATGTTTAGGAGAGGCTAACTTAAAATAACCACAGTAAACTGGCATGCACCCTTATAGCCCTCCGCTGTGGTTTAAATCCTACATAAGGGTGGTACTACACCTATTAATCATAGCCCTACATACGTCCACCATGGTTGTGGACGGGAGAGCATTATGAGCTCACATGACCGGGTAATAAATCACCCCCCCCCCAAGCTACTTACTACTTTATAGTAACTGTCTGGTAAACCTTATGAGCTTTAAATGCATCATCCCTGCTTTGTCGACATGATGCACGAATGCACCACCAGCGAGTAACTTACTATAGACTAATAAAGCAAGAAAGGGTCACTTCTCAGAAAAGTAGTTGATAAAGTTTCTAAACATTTCTGAAGTGTGACCAACAAATAATAGATTACATTCTAATATATACTATTAGTCTTAGAACGATAATTGTCCTGTGATATCTTGTGATATGAGATTTTCACAAACATAGCTATTACAGACAATGTTATGAGGATTCTGCTAAAATCGAAGTACCGGTATTAAAACAGAACTTTATTCTTATATATAAAAATGTCACCCTGTCTTGCTGCATCGGTCTATAGGAACTACTTTCGTGCATCAAGTTGAATCAACAGGATTCATACACTCCCGAAGATCCAAAGGGTTATCATGATGCATGAATGCAGCAATAGTGGATAGACTCAACAGGGCTGCATTCATTTTTTCTTTTTTTTTTTGAGGGAAACTTTTTTGCAAACTCCTAAATCTGGCTATCGATCAGAAAAAGGGCCACCAAAAAAGATAAATTTGCATTTTCGAAAATATGGCGCGGGAAATCAGAAGACCAACTTTTTATTTCGGTGTGGCCTTAATTTTTATGGTGTAATTGTAAGAAACCTGGGAATATAAGACTTGTCCAAATATCTCTTACACTTGAGTTACTTAATAAAACAATGGCTGACTCGAGGCTTGGTTAATCTGCTAAGGACGTGTATCAGACTCATGTGTGACCTGGTACTTGGACGTGAGTCAGCTCCTCACTGCTTACCTTAAACCCCCGCCGTCTCCATCCCGACTCTTGCTGTAGGGGTACCAACATGGTGGGCCTTTGAAGCGCTACACCAGGGCTGTCCACCCCCCCCCCCCCCCTGCCCTGTACCTCAGGTTTAGTCCGTCCGTGAGCAAGGATTTGCCTGTGACTCTTGCAGGGGGCAGGGTAAAAATAAAGGTCAACTATTTTCCTTGTGATAATCAGGGGCGGATCCAGAAGGGGTGGTCTAGGGGGGGCACAGCCAAGAAAATTTGGTCTAGGGGGGGCACAGGCGGTGTTCTGGACCACATTTCCTATAGTTAAGAGTCATACCAAGGGCCATTTCCAGGGGGTCTAGGGGGGGCACGTGCCCCCCAGGCCACCCCCTGGATCCGCTACTGATAATATTACCATATCTTTGCTTCTAATAGGACTATCGGAGAAATCCTTTCACTCTTGGAAAGCTAAGGTAATGGCCGGCCATTGTGGTGTGACTGGTGTCGGTGTCTGATGGCTTCACATCAGCCATTGCGATTTTACATCGGCAAAAGCCGATGTGTCGATGTCAGTGTTGCCGAAATGACATTGGCACATCGGCTTTTGCCGATGTAGAATCGTAATGGCCGGTGTGGGCTCATCAGACATCGGCCATAATGGCCGGCCATGACCTCAGCTTTCTAACGGTGAAATAATTTTTCAGATATTCCTATTAGAAGCAGAGCAATGGAATTTACATTTTTAAATGAATTTTGTAGGTTCTCATTAAATTATCGTTTGTACTATGGCCTGTGTAGAAAGCAAATGGCCTGTGTAAGACCTCGTGACACAGGCCACATTGGCCTGTGTGCAGAAAAAGTTTTCAGCAACACTGTGATGTCATTTCGGTGCCTCTACATGGGTACCCCGATTTTTGACCATGTCGTCGTGTCGATTTTTAGCACAAATGCACTGTGTCGTGTCGATTTTTATTCCATACATTCCTATACATTCTAATCTATTCTTCCATGTCCGTCGATTTTTGATTTCAATTTTACTGTGTCTGTCGGTTTTTAAAAGGGCCGTGTCGCCGTGTCGCACGTGTCGAATTTTACCCATGTAGAGGCACATTTCGGGTACACTGTGACAGACCCTCCGTGAGGTATAGCCCGACCCCAGTGGCTGCAGACCAGCACCATGTGTACCTTAGTCCTAATACCCCGGACTAGTCTGTAAGCTGCTGTAAGGCTGTGTCAGCGATGTAAGCCGCCACCCAGTGCATTGTAGCCCTGCCATGTATAGCCCTTTAACGGAGTGGTCATTTTTTAACAACAGGGGGGGTTGGTGGAATTGGGGGGGGGGGGGGGCGAAAATATTTGGACCCCTTGAAGGGGGGGGACCAAAAAAATTTCACGTTCAATTTTAAGTTGCCTGAGGGGGGGGGGACAGAAAAAACTTCGACCCCTCCGCTGGGATATTTCAACTCGATCACGCGAAAATCCACCAAGCCCCCCCCCCCTCGCCAGAGCTGCATTCAAGCATCATGCTGATCCTACAGGGTTGAGACACACCCAAAGTGTCAGCATGATGCAACAATGCAGCACCGGCGAGTTACTTGCCAGGGCAGCATTGCTGCATCATGACGACAAATATCACCTTTTAGCGACACCCGTCCTTACAGGGTTAAGGCATTAGCCTCATATATAGCCTCCAGGAGGGCTTTTCACACGGCAAACATGGAGATGCCAGCCCGTGTGTGTAGCTAATACGGCTCATAATGACAGACCTAGTCATGTACCTGGGGCAGGCATGCTAAACCTTTAGTGCTCCAATGCAGCTCTAGCAAACTAGTGAGTAGCTGGCCAATGCTGCGTTCGGATATCACGATACATTCGCAAAGGGTCAGCATGATGCATCAATGCAGCAGCGGTAAGTTGCTCTCAGCCACAGCGATAATTGGGCTTCCATAAAGTATGTAGCAGGGGCGGACCCAGGAATTTGAAAAAGGGGGGGGGGGGGGCGGATCAAATAACCCCCCCCCCCCCTGTATCCGCCCCTGACCTGTGTAGGCACATTTTCTCCAGAAATTGACCCCTCACCCCCCCCCCCCCATAAGTTCTTTGACACATTAAAATAAAAGGTTTATGTACGCAAAGATGTTCGTGCGTACATACTTGATGGAAGCCCCGTAAGTGAATATGGAGCATCGAGGCATCATTCAGAGGGCTAACAGTGCAGACATTATAACTGGGTTTAAAGACCGAGGGTGGGCGAGTATATAGACAGAGGTCCACGATAATCTGTCTGAACGACAGGTTTCTCCATGAGTGGGACCTTGGGTCGTATCACAAGAGGTGCAGCCGAGTGTGATGCTACCCAAGGTCTCACGAGTGGAGAAACCAGGAGTTCAGACTGATTTGAGTGGATCTCTGTGTTTATTTTGTGTGAATGTTGATCAACTCCATTTTAAAACTACATTTAAAGAATGGTTTCACAACTACCGTAAAACCCCGCCTTTAAGACGGATTTATTTTGGGATTTATTTTTCCTACAAGACGGATTTTTATCTGAAAGAAGGGGGTCGTCTTAAAGGAGGGGTTTTATTACATAGGATCAAAGAGGAAATAAATTTAAAGTCTTTTTCATACAAGACGAATTTTATTCTCAAAGTAGGGGGTCGTCTTAAAGGCGGGGTCGTCTTAAAGGAGGGGTTTTACGGTATACTGTGGAGAATGGAGCTGTGGAGAATGAGATTCAGTTTCTCCACGGGGGTGTGGAGAACGGCCCTTCCCATACAAAACAATGGTAAAGTTGTTTCTCCACATTAAATAAAGTCCAGTATATGGACGTGTGGAAGGAGGGGGGGGTGTTAGATAGAAGTGTAGGAAGGGCGGGGGGATGTATACTTGGTAGATATTGTACCATTTGGTTAACCTGATGTTGCTATGGTCTTAGACACTAATGTGTCACTCAGTGTGTGCTAACTGAGGGAAATGTTAAAAGACTCCCAATGTACATCAGCATTGGTGTTTAAGCCCGAGCGCTGAGTACCTGTCCCAGCTCCACTCCGACTGCAGCTGGAGGGGCACCGAGACCTGCGGGTTTAAGTTGTGAGTACACGTGTGTAGAGTGGACGTTAGGTGTGTGTGTGGACGGTTCCTGCTGCCAGAGTGCTGTGAGGTGGTCGCTGAGGGCTACTTAGGCCACTCTAAAGAAATACCGTAAAACCCCGCCTTTAAGACGGATTTATTTTGATATTTATTTTTCCTACAAGACGAATTTTTATCTCAAAGTAGGGGGTCGTCTTAAAGGCGGGTTCGTCTTAAAGGTGGGGTTTTACGGTATATATACTAACTAGTTCTCATTACCCCGCGCCTCATGAAAATCGTGATTTGGGGAAACCCTCTTAAAATCCCTCTTTCTGTTTTACATTTTTGATGAAAAATAGGTTTAAAATGAACAAATATTGGCATGTTTGGTAATAAAGCTAGTACTGCTTCAATGTAGTGTATTATGGATGACTTGCATTATCGCTAGTTTTGCGGATCAGTGAACCACTCAATCTGAAATTTGCTCTTGAAAAGTCTACATTTATTTCACTTTATATTTTGGACCCTCAGCAAAAAAAACTGCAAAACAACGCCCTCGTCATAATGTGTCAATGCTTGGTGATGAGAAACCTTTTTATCGAGTGGCCTTAGAACCTAAAGCCCCGGCCACACCTACGTGATTTCGCCCGACCCGACGTGATCCGACCCAACCCGACCCAACAGTCGTAAGAGTTTGGTAAGCACAACTCTATCAGACCGGCCAGGTAAAATACATCCGATTGTCGGGTCTGGTCGTGTCGGATCGGCCCAAAACAGCCTAGTGTGGCCCGGGCTTAAGTAGTCTTCTAGGAATTGTGGTCAAGGTACAAGGGAGGATTAACATACCAAACAAATGTGTCTGGAATGCAGGACATGACTCAGAAGGAATCATGACTTGTTAAATCCTCAACAGAAATGAAAACCTAATGACTCTTCAATAGTCATGGACATTGAGAGGGTCGTGCCCTGTGCTATCTTACACATTCACATCTTTAATGGCGCATTAAATTACCCAAATGTGCGCCCATTTGCACATTGGTAGTTTTCATAATTCCTTACTTAAATAATAAACCTACTCTTAATTATCTAAGGGAGCTTTCTAACAAAAGAGGGGGTTGGTGGACTTGGGGGGGGGAACAAAGAAAAAAATTTGGATCCCTGAAGGGGGGGGGGGAAACCAAAGAAATTTGGACCCCACTTGAGGGGGGAGACCAAAAACATTGCACCCCTTTTTAGCGAAAAAGCCCGCACGTTACTATAGCTTAAAGGGGTCGGCCACGCTCAATTTCAACCTGCCATGTGGGGGGGGGGGGGGCAAACAATTTTCGACCCGCTTGCGCGAAAATCCACCGACCCCTCCCTGTTGTTAAAAAATGACCACCCCCTAAAATGGTGCATTGGTAAAAATCCTGTCAATATCCTTGAATAGTTAGTTCTGTTTAGTCTTAAATTTAAAACTTTATCACAGTTGTGACAGTCTAGGTTCCTCTAAGGCCAGCCATACCGAGGTCCTGTAGACTAATTAGTTAAAGGGAATAACAACAATTAGAGGCCGTAAATTACAATAATTGCACTGTTATCTGTCCCAGTCTGGAGGCTCCCGAGCTGGACCTATTAACGTAATACAATGACAACAGATTGAATGGACGCCGACACCGTTCACCACTTATGGGTAATAGGACGCACGGAGGGAAATGGATGTTAGCCAATTTATCAAAGGATCATTATCGTACAGATAAATTGGTCTGTTTTGTTGAAAGTTTTTTTTAGATGATATGACCTAGATAGAGAGGTGTGACCCAGTTATTGGCATCATGTGACCCAGTAAAAAATGTATGACCTAGTTTTTAGAAGTGTTACCTAGTTAACAGGATGTGATTCAATTATGGAGGTGTGACCCAGTTACACAGGTGTGACCCAGTTCCATGGGTAGGGTTGACCCAGCTACAGGTGTGACCCAGTTACAGAGTTGTGTGTGACCCAGTTATAGAGGTGTGAACCAGTTACAGAGGTATGACCCAGTTACAGAGGTGTAACCGGGTTTCAGGGGTAGGTGTGACCCATTTACAGAAGTAGGGTTGACCCAATTACAGGGGTGTGACCCGGGTGTGGCCCAGTTACAGAGGCGTGACCTAGTTACAGAGATGTGACCCAGTTACAGAGGTATGACCCAGTTACAGGGGTTGTGTTGACCCAGTTACAGAGGTATGACCCAGTTACAGGGGTTGGGTTGACCCAGTTACAGAGGTGTGACCTAGTTACAGGGGTTGGTTGACCCAGTTACAGAGGCATGACCTAGTTACAGGGGTGAGGTGTGACCATGTTTCAGAGGTGTGACCCAGTTACAGCGGTGTGACCTAGTTACAGCGGTGTGACCTAGTTACAGCGGTGTGACCTAGTTACAGAGGTGTGACCCAGTTACAGGGGTGGCGGTGGTGAGTGGGTTGACGCGGGTCGGTGATGCACGGCGGGCTGTGGTGGTGAGATGTGCCGCGGGAGGATGATTCATGGAGTCAGTGAGGAATGTGACTTAGGTGTGTGTGTACACCGTCTCCACACGCCTGGGTGTAGCATGGAAACACCCAGTACATACACCCAGCCCCACCAGCACACACCTCCTACACACCCAGCCACATGGAGATGCCACACACCTAGATACATGGGCTACTACAACATGCCGAGCACATGGTACCTCAGGATGTAGCCTGTACCGTGACCCTCTACTCTAGCCAAGACTACAAGTACAGGGACATACACCTAGGTACAAGCAGGCACCCACCGACCTCACCTAGAGCTGTGTACTACGGTACAGGGAACTTACAAAGTACATGCTTACCACCAGGGACTAGCAACCACATGTACTACGGTACAGGGAACTTACAAAGTACATGCTAACCACCACGGACTGTGGCAACCACATGCATGGTCTGTTCTAGAGGTCTTACCACACATACCAATACATGGCCACAGTGCTAGGGACACAATGTCACATATTGGTAAGTACAAGACACCTAGCGACCTCACCTAGGGCTGTATACTATAACTTAAAAGGAGACGGGGGACTGCATGATTACTACCAGGGACGACATGTAGCGACCACATGCCTGTACTATAGGTATAACAGATACCACACATACACCTAAATGTACATAAGACACAGTGCTACAGACACCTACCAGTAAGGCCAAAAAAAAGAAGGTTTGTTTCAGGTAACATGGCAAGAAAATGTAGGGTCGGTAGGTCGGATTTCTTCATTTTTTTAAACTTTTTTTTTAACATGAAAGTACTAGCCGGGATTTCTAGTACTAAGCATAGTGATCATTGTATCCGCCATGAAATAAATAGTACCATAAAACCTCGCGTATAAGCCGCGGCTAGTACGCGAATCAGATCGCTGGTGCGGCGTATAGGATCGGCACAGAGTCCAGGTGCGGCTAATACGCAAGTTGTTGCTCCTATAATACAGTACTAAAGTCACCATAACCAGATCGCCGGTGCGGCTTATAGAATCGGCCCAAAGTCGGGGTTCGGCTTATACGCGAGTTAGGCTTATACACAAGGTTTTACGGTATACCAGCAGGGACTGTAGCAGCCTCTACTCTAGCTCCAGCTGCAGCCCCAGTGTACTGAGTAGACAGTCCCTCCTGGCTGCACCCCCATGCTGTAGGTGTGGGTGTAGGTGTGGGTACATCCACATAGAGGGGGGACATAGTACAGGGGCAGCGCCCTGGAGGACAGTAACTGGGTGAGTAGGGGCAATGACACATGGGGCATGTAGCCTCTCCTACTATGTGTTAGGAGTTTTAGTGTACAGGGTATACTATACATGTACTAAATCTGGGACCTGCTGGCGAGGACCCCGGGCAAGGACCCCAACTGTGCAGTCATTATGGGCCACATTGGTAATATCAATTAAAATATAGACAACATCTACCCTAAGTGTCATTTACAGACACTATCTGTAAACTTTCCATCCTCCTGGTTACCACATTTACCACCAGTTTTACAACCCACAGTGGGAATCCTTGAAGATAACACCAACCCCTCCCCACATTTTATTGCTCTGCTAATTTGTCTGAGACATTGGCTATCCAGTCCAGCTGTGAGCTCATTAGAGAAGCCCTTTGTCGGCCTCGCCAGCAGGTCCCAGATTCAGTATACTAGAGCACCCACTGAGGGACTCCTCACCAGGGTAACTCACGGTATTATAGGCACAACATCGCTGAATTTTCTGTAATAATCATGGTACGATTTGGGCAGGAAGGTAGTACCGTATTCGACGTCATTTTAGATTGGCCAACAA
>CANHQG010000794.1:0-16496 GCA_947462335.1 Harmothoe impar
TATAAATTCAATTCCTATTGGGACTACGCCTACTTTTTAGCTTGAGGGGATAATAAAATCTTCCTATATAAATTCAATTCCTATTGGGACTAGGCCTACATTTTAGCTTGAGGGGATAATAAAATCTTCCTATATAAATTCAATTCCTATTGGGACTAGGCCTACTTTTAGCTTGAGGGGATAATAAAATCTTCCTATATAGATTCAATTCCTATTGGGACTAGGCCTACTTTTAGCTTGAGGGGATAATAAAATCATCCTATATAAATTCAATTCCTATTGGGACTAGGCCTACTTTTTTAGGCCTACTTTTAGCTTGAGGGGATAATAAAAGTCCGAAAAAAGTCGAAAAAAGAGGATCCACTCTCGACGAGATTATTTATGTCCCGCGACATTCGACTAAGAACACTACATTTTAGCCCTCAAGCCCTTCCTTGTTATATTACTATGCTTCAAAGTGCAAACACGCATGTAAATTCTTGACCCGATGGGGGAGGGGGGGGGGGGCGGGGTATAAATTTTGACCCCTTGACAGGAGCCGGTGAAAAAAATGTTGTGTAACCGCCCCACCCCCTGTTGTTGAAAAATGATCACTCCCTTATATAACTTGGCCCATGTCAAGTACCGTAAAACCTCTCTGATAAGCCAACCTTTTTTGAGATTTTAGCCTTGATTCGGCTTATAGCATTGTATCAAAGAGGGGAGTCGGCTTATAAGGGAGGAATTTTATTTATCAACCAGCAGCTTTGCTGCTGCACATGTAGCCGCCTATCGGTCGGGGGTGAGCAGACCAACCTTTAGCGGGAGAACAACATGGCGCTGGGCGGGAACGTAACTACCGACCAGGACCCAACAAAATCGCCTCGGGTGAACTGCATCATGGGAGCCGTATCGTTATTAATATGGTCCTAAATAGATTATACTTTAAATGGACCCAACTTCGGCTTATACCATTCTCTCAAAGTGGGGGGTCGGCTTATCAGAGAGGTCTTACGGTACATAGTACATACCTGTGGTTAGGTCAGGCTGATTGTGGTGTATAGAGTATAATAGGATTACTGTAGATGTTATCACACTGGTTACATAGTAGCCGCTAAGTATAGAGGGTAGGGAGTTCAACGCCAGGTCACCACATACCCACCTGTAAGCCGCACAGGGAAGCCCAGAATGTTGTCGAGATTGTCAGTTATAACTTATTTATTTAATTTCATTTTTAAAAAAAGAGTGGGAAAGTAAGACAGAAAGATGCATGCGGTGTACATGCATATTATAATGTACCGCATATAAACCATACCCCAAATTAGGAAAACGCACTGAAGGTTTGATACCCCGCGTATCCATTTTGATCTTCAAAAAAAACTAAAAACTTGCTTAACCTGTACATGTACTGAGATCTGAAGGTAGTGTATAAAATGCTCTACTAGTATATAGATGTAAAGGACTGAACCAGGGATTTTTGAGATTGGTCACTCTCATTCCTGATTAGCCTCACAGGTGCTCTAAGGGAGTGGTCATATTTTTAAGAACGGGGGAGGGCGAAAATTGGATCTCTTGAAGGGGGAAACCAAAAAATGTTGAACCCCTCGTGAGGGAGGGGCGAGCAAAAGATTTCGACACACTTGCGCAAAAAGCCATCGACCCCCGCCCCCCTGTTGTTAAAAAAAAGGCCACTCCCTAATGTGCAGGTAAGTGGGGCCGTGAGGCAGTGCTAGAGTGGGTGCCCACAGGAGAAAGCACCTCAATATGGACCACTGCAAGGACTATAATACAGAACAAACACAGGGATGACTGCCGCCCACGTTACAGCCTCACTACGGGATAAGTGGTGTAAACTGCCGGTAATGTAAATAATGCAGTTTGACCGTGTCGTTAGTCGTCCTTTATGGACATTTCCCATCAGAGAAACACCCCATAACGGTCTCATAATGGTCCCCACTCATGAGACATGGCCATTTTAACCCTTTGAGGACCGCATAGTGCCCTAATAATACCCATTCATAATACATCAGACATGGCAATTTAACCCTTTAAGAGCAGCATCATACCCTAATGCATCATGCCCTAGGTCGTCATGCTGCATGAATGCAGCCCTGGCGAGTAACTCGCCAGTGCTGCATCATGCCGACCCTATGGGGTTGAGCCCCTCCCAAAGGGTTGGGATGATGCACCAATGCAGCACCGGCGAGTTACTCACCGGGGCTGCATTGGTGTATCATACGTGTATCATGACGACAAATGTCATCTTTTAGTGACATCTGTCCTTAAAGGGCCATGATGCTAATTTTAAAGGGTTAAACACTTGGACAGACTCTAATAATTTCCTCATTGGGAAGCCCCCTTGGGTTTATGCCAGGGGAGATTAACTGTGTATGATGATGTACCTTTCCCAAGATTAAAAAAAAAAAGAAGATGAAACTTGAACTTGAACTTGGAGAGCGTTGACTGCACCTATGCAGACTGCACTGGGACAGACAGACATCTAGGTCTGGGACAATTACCTGTGGAGAAAGGCTCTCTATAGTACAGGTGCAACATCTCACGCAGTACCCAGGTGAGATATTTTTTATATCGCTAAGAATGTACGTCTGTCTTGCACGATGCAACAACTGCTTTAAAGTTTAATGACGGTTTGGCCTTCGTTGTTTAATGGGGCATATCTCGGTACCCCTCCAGTGGCAGTCGCAGTGGAGCCGGGACAGGTACTCAGCGCTATATATAGGGGCGCTCGGGCTTTAGGACACACACAAGAAAAATATTTATTTATATTTATTGCTGTCATCTCACGCAATATCGCTTAAGATGTATGTTTGTCGTGCATGATGCAACCTCTGCTAACGACGGTTTGGCCTTCAGGTCAAGACCTCAAAGTTTAGGACAAAAAAAAGGCAATACGGGTCCCGGGTGATGTGAAATGTGCATCTAAAAGTATTTATTGACAACCAATTTTAGGTAGAAAGAAAAATATAACAAATATATAAAATATATAAATATCCAGTTATCTATGCCCCTATATATAAAATTCATTGTATGAAAGGCGGCGGAGCGGTCTTGATAGAATTATGAGGATTACTGTTTGAATCACAATCAGACTCCAAGAACCGGTAACCATCTTTGCCTGACTAAATATACTCAAATTATCCACAGCCTTTCGTGACAAGCCGTATTTTAAGCTTGTGTAATAAGGGCAATTACCGATTACCGGTAGTCAACTGGAGTAACCCCCCCCTCTACTCCCCGATAACATGATTGAACTGGTGCTACCATATGGTAACATGTAGTAGGTGTATGGTCGGGGAGTAGGGGGGTGAAACAAATTTGAGGACTGTAGGCGAAGTTAACCATTTAAGGATGGATTTCGCTAAAAGATGACATTTGACGTCATGATGCACCAATGCAGCCCTGGTAACTCGCCGGTACTTCATTGATGCATCATGCCGACCCATCGGGTGTGTCTGGACCCCGTAGGGTCAGCATGATGCTTAAATGCAGCTCTGGCGAGTTACTCACCAGGGCAGCATTCATGCATCATGACGACTATGGGCATGATGCATTATGCTGTCCTTAAAGGGTCAGTAAGCGATGTCATTTGTGCGGAAATAATCTGTCCCAGAAAGCACTGGGGTCTGAGTAGAAGCCAGACAGTAAGTCACGTGACCTGTTTCCCTGCCCACCTTCCGGTAGTGGGTATGTGGGGGGTAAACCTTTAAGGGCCGCATACTGCTTTAATGCAGTATGGCATTTGTCGTCATGATGCATGAATGCAGCCCTAGTGAGTACGTAACTAGCCACTGCTGCATTAGTGTATCCTACCGATCCTATGATACACCCCTGAAGGGTCATCATGATGCATGAATGCTGGCCAAGGCTGCATTCATGCATCATGACGACCCTTCATATCACATTAATTTAAACAGATAAAGTGATCGGGAATTTCCATGAATATACATGGAAAGTCCTCTACTCTGTACAGGGATGAAAGTTAGTTTTTCCCCCTGATTTTCTTTTTTTATGTCACAAAGACCTGCACTTGAACTATAGAGGACCTTTTTTCAGGGACCTTAATTTGAACATTTCAGTTTTTTTTTCGGGAATGGTCACTTTCATCCGTCTGTAGATCAACACTCAAATAATATGAGGATTTTACTGGGCATTGAGACCCTTTTCATGGATTCTGTCAATACCCGACTTACATCTCTGCACATTAAAGCCAGAGACGCTACTTTTCCTACTTTTGCAGGAATTCCTGGGGTGTTGTTTTTGCGCTAGGAGTTCTGTATCAAATTTTGTTAATTTCCTGCTGAGTGTTAACCAATATCCTATGATTCCCTTCTGTTTCTCGACCAGAGCGTGGTATCTCTGAAAGCACTATGTGGCCTTTAGAGGTTTAGTTTATGCCGGGTCACTCACCTGGAGCACCCTACACCTACAGACGGACGTGATCCCCATGCCTCCTCCCCCTCACCTCACGTCCTGCCCTACATTACCATCACGGTGTGCAGAACTCGGTCACACACTAACACCATTCTGTGAACCACCTTTGGTGGGTTTGATGCTCTCAGCCAGGTTTCCCCTCTCATGACCCTACAGGCCTTACCTCCCTGCTTCTTCCCTCATGTACCTCAGTCAGGGGCGTGGTAACCAGTTTCTAATATGGGGAGACAATTACGGGGGGGTGGGGGGGGGGGGGGGGGTTCTGGCAAATTTTGATTATTTTTTTTTGGCTTGACTACTTAGGTTTGATCTTTTAAGGGTTGGTCAAAGGTCACCCCCCCCCCCCCCCCCCTCCGTACCCACCCCGGTTGCCACGCCCTTGCCCCTGGAAACAGGGGAGAATTGACAGTATCAATTCTCCCCTGTTTCCTCCATACCCCTATGTTCCCCTTGGGTTTGCCTCTCCTATCGAAGCCCCCCCCCCCCCCCCCCCCGCCTGTCTGTGTCAGTCTCCTCTGCCCCTACCCAACAGGTTATCTTGATACGGTCTTGTCATGATGAGCCGCTTGTGTATTAAAACATGAAATACCATTTTTGCTGGCCAAGCGGTAAAGCACAGTGCCACACTGACCCTAATCTCTAATTCCCTGCTGGGCCAAAACCCATGAATCGTTCCTAACCCATTAAGGGCCGCATTGTGCTTTAATGCAGCCCTGGAGATCTCCAGTAGTTTCTAACTCAAGCATCATGCGAGCTTCATGTATCGGTTGAATGATACACGCCCGAAGGGTCGGCATGATACAGCTATGCAGCGCTGGCGAGTTACTCACCAGCGCTGCATTGGTGCGTCATGACAACAAATTAACCTGAATGTCAAGGGCCAACTGGACATTGAACTAACTAACAATCAATCAGTTCAGTCATCATGCCGTCCTTAAAGGGTTTATCCCACTTGCGGCCTTGTGCCAGAGGCCATATACAGAGGCACCATGCCGTCCTTAAAGGGCCTAGTGCCTTAACCCTTTACGGACCGCATGTTGCGAGAAGATGACATTTGTTGTCATGATGCACCAATGCAGCCCGGCCAGTAACTCACCGGTGCTGCATTGGTACATCATGCCAACCCTTCGGGAGTATCTCCACCCTATAGGGTTGGCATGATGCTTGAATGCAGCCCTGGCGAGTTTCTCGTCAGGGCTGCATTCATGTATCATGACGACCAAGGGCATGATGCATTAAGGCATGATGTCGTCCTTAAAGGGTTTATCCCACTGGCGGCCTAGTGCCAGAGGCTATACACACACAGAGACACAGTCACACCTCACACAGCAGGCAGCATTAAACATGCACAGCCACATCTACAGTCTGTCCAAACCCTGCTGGCAGAAACTCCTACGTAAACCTCGCCTATAAATCGATTTTTTTTTGGAATTTATTTTTCCTATGAATCGATTTTTTACCTTGGCCCCAGCAAATGGTGCTTAAGGTGGTCTGGAGTAGGGTGAGCCTCCCAACATATTCTTTTACTCCAACGCTGCTCACAGGTGTGGTTTTCCAAAGGTCAAAAAAATTGGTTTGGAAGTTGATATTCCTCTCCAAAACTCAAACGCAAGGTAGAATTATGGGTGAGGTTTTACGGTAACTTCATGCAGTTTGACCACAGTGCGGTGAAAATAAATGTTACCCAAAACTAGATCTAGAGTCTGCCCAAAGTATGGGTACTTGCGTACTAGCGGTGGTCTCTACGCAAGGCTTTATGTAATGGTAACAGGGATCCAATCCAAAATAAAAAATGTAATCATGTACATGACAATGCCACCGAGTCATGTACATTGTGTAGCAGGAAGGTGTGAGTTATGACATAACTGGCCGCTGGAGGCTGGTGGCGCTGTCAGCGTCCACGTGACCCAGTCTGTGCTGACCCCTGACCCCTGGTGACCCCACGTGACCCGTGTTGCCGCCAGGTGCCACCAGGTGGCGTGTGGGGGGACGCTGGGGAGACGCTCATCTGTACCTGTCACACTGCATACACTGGAGGACGGACGGGGCACCTGACAGCCTCGGTCAGCGTCTATCATACCAGGTGGATAGCCTGGGAGCAGGCTGCCGTCTTTCATTGTTTTCTACCTTCACTCACCTCATAGATTCGACCACCATCACCGCTCTTGAAAGTGTGATGATAAAATTAGCTGTATTACCCCTGTTCACTCTCTAACCAAAACATAAAATTGCAGTCAAACCATGCTAAATCCAGCACCATACTCATCCCCAAATACCAAGTATCCTTTTTATCACTCATTTATGAATGTTGTGCCTCTACATGGGTACCCAGAATTTTGGCCATGTCGCCGTGTCGAATTTAAGTAATCAGGGCCAGGTCGCTGTGTCGATTTTTATCTCATACATAGCTATACAGTGAAACTTCGTTGTAAGGAACTCTGATATAAGGAGACCTTGCTTATAAGGAGCAGATTTGTGTGGTCCCAATTTTTCCCTATACATTTATATAGTAAGAAAACTCTCTTAGAAGGAGGTGTCTTTACTGTAACCTCTGATATAAGGAGGTAATTTTGGCTCATTTCCTTATTTCGTACGTGCAAACCTTACCCAGGGAAGTTATTTCTCAGGATTACAGTCACATGCTGCTTAAAATTGCCCACTGCCCCATCCCATAGAGGTAGGGAGAATACATTTGTAGCTTCCCTAGGGAGGAAGGGATATCTTAAGCTCCATGAAGGGGATCTATAAGGGGGTTTGACTTGAAATAATATACACACCCATCTGAATTGTATTCAAATCAAATCTATAAGGGTATAAGAGACACATGTAGGGAGTGTTCTGTTGCTGGACCTTTATAAGGCTGACCTTGCTTATAAGGAGACCTTGCTTATAAGGAGCAAATTGCACTGGTCCCAAGGTCCTCCTTATAACGAAGTTTTACTGTACTTTATACTTGATGTGTTCATGTCCGTCGATTTTTAAAAGGAGCGTGTCCCACATGTCGATTTTTAAAAGGGCCGTGTCGCACGTGTCGATTTTTACCCATGTAGAGGATACAACATTATCAGCCTGGTTTGATAAAGATACATGTACAAAACGTGTATGTGGGACCCTTATAGTACTGTGTGTATAGACAATAAGGCAGGGAGAGGTAGGAAGCCATATGTCGCTTGGTTGACATGTTGTAAAAAGGCAGGGTAGGATTAATAGGTTGGTGTAGAGGAAATCATACCAAGGTACTAACAGGAGCACCTGCCTTCCTTCTTCCCCTCTCTAGCCCTTTAATGACAGAATATTGCTTTAATGTTCTATGCACCTGATAGTCGAGATGCATGTATGTATAGATCTTGTTAGTCAGGGCATTGTCGCTGATCAGCATGAATGTAGTCCTGGCGAGTTACTCACTAATGCTGCATTCATGCCTCATGACGATAAAGGGCATACCGGTACACCTGTAGCTTAAGTTTAAACCCGCAGGTCTCGGTACCCCTCCACCGACAGTCAGGGCGCAGTCGGGACAGGTACTCAGCCCTATTTATAGGAGAGCTGGGACTTTAAGCACTAAGCAGACCCATATTATGCTTCACTCTGTATTGAAGCACTATGCGGCCCTTAAAGGGCTAGTTCCCTCTGCTCTTCTTCACCCACGACTCCCCCCCCCCCCCCCGATCACCCCCCCCCCCCCCCCCCATGTAGGGCCGGGTTCAGGTGAGGGCACGTTTCCTCCAGGGGCCGCCATTTAAAGTCTAACCTGCTCAGCTCCACCCAGGAGGCCATTTACACACCTGCCCCTCCAGTCCCACCTGACTCCCTACCCCCCCCCCCCCCCCAACACCCACACACCCACACCGGGGGGGGGGGGGGGGGTACCGGTACTCAGTATAGGAATGGGTACCAACTGCGTTATCTACCCCCGAAGAGCTGTCGCTGTGCGCACGTCGAAGCAAGAAAAAAGGAGGGCTGTTAATTTTATAAAAGTAAAATATTCGGGGCTGTCAATGACTGGAAAGTACTTAATCAGGGGCTGCCACAATTGAAATAGAAATAATGAACCCTTAAATCTCATACCTGACTTGTGATCTATATAATTGGAGTGGGCTATGTTCGCTGTAACGCTATGAAACTAGGTCAAGCCCACTCTTATATAGTCACCCTGTTTTTTTGTGCAGACATGTTTTGCCTGATCTATTACAACTTGATGAAATATCCTGTGGACTATTTGAGCTATATCATTCTTTTGCAAAACACCTCAGGTATTTATATCTGTAAAAAGAAATGGGAAAAAAAGAAGTTAAATCACCTAAAATAAGAGATTTCTTTAAAAAACTGAAAAAAAACTCAGATTCTGCCAAAAAAAAGTGAATGTTGGGAGAATGTAATTTTCTACATGATTTCAGTATTGTACCATTTCAAATATTGCTCTGTTGTATTCCCTACTAAAAATGGTGATAACTCCTGTTGTTAGTTTAATGAAAATACTTAGCATCAAAACAATATATTGATGTGAAGTTGGCGTTTTTTCACTAGTCCAACTCGTCGGCACGCAGAAAATTGTCGAAATCCAACATGGCGAGCGCCAACTCGCATCGATTCGAATCGATAAAATTGCTCAAATTGGTCCAAATAGCCACCATTCCACCCCCCCAGCACATGTTTTCGGCCTAGAATTCGAAAATAAAGAGAATGGCGCTGGTCGCAACCCTGAAAACAAAGTAGATCCGGAGATATCGACTCGTCGGCACGCAGAAAATTGTCGAAATCCAACATGGCGGGCGTCAACTCGCATCGATATTTGACAATTTTCGGCGCGCCGACGAGTCGATATCTTGTGTTCTAAGCCGTTTTGAAGGCTGTAACCTGTCCCATTCTCTTTATTTTCGAATTCTAGGCCGAAAACATGTGCTGGGGGGGTGGAATGGTGGCTATTTGGACCAATTTGAGCAATTTTATCGATTCGAATCGATGCGAGTTGGCGCTCGCCATGTTGGATTTCTACTGATCACGTGACCTCTAAGCTGTGTGCTGATTGGACACTCAGAAATCACGCTGCAGCCGCCGCCATTTTGGCGGCAGGCGGCAAGGAAATCAAAGACCAAGGAGGATAATCTCTTATTCATCGTATTCCGAAATTCATTGATATGTGATGAAATACTTCGTTTTGGAGGCTCAGACCTGTCCCATTGTCTTTATTTTCGAATTCTAGGCCGAAAACATGTGCTGGGGGGTGGAATGGTGGCTATTTGGACCAATTTGAGCAATTTTATCGATTCGAGGAGACGAGACGCAAACGAAATCCAACATGGCGGGCGTCAACTCGCATCGATTCATCTTCTTTATTTCCTTGCCGCCTGCCGCCACAAAAACGTCGTCTCCTGCGTGATTTGCTTTTGACCAATCAGAAGTCAGGACTGAGGTCACATGACTTTGCGCCGCTACCAAGATGTATCAATTTTCAGCCGCTACTAAGATGTATCAATTTGCAGCCGCTACTAAGATGTATCA
The DNA here is from genome assembly GCA_947462335.1 of Harmothoe impar. Taxonomy (NCBI): domain Eukaryota; kingdom Metazoa; phylum Annelida; class Polychaeta; order Phyllodocida; family Polynoidae; genus Harmothoe; species Harmothoe impar. The sequence goes on from CANHQG010000794.1 coordinate 9,934, forward strand.
ATTTGCAGCCGCTACTAAAATGTATCAATTTGCTGCCGCTACTAAAATGTATCAATTTGCTGCCGCTACTAAAATGTATCAATTTGCTGCCGCTACTAAAATGTATCAATTTGACCTAGGCTAGGCTATTGAAAACAAAGAGGGGGGGGGGCACCGGGACTATAATCAATTCTCTCAGTGTAGGCCTACTAACTATAGCTTGGCCTATTTTATTTATAGCCCCCTTCCCTCGCTGAAGCCAAAAAAAAAACACAAAAAAAATAAAATTATTTAGCACCTTTTCTGCCCGAGATCCTCTTTTATAGCACCTTTCCTGCCCAAAATCCTCTTCAATTCAATTCCTATTGGGACTAGGCCTACTTTTAGTTTGAGGGGATAATAAAATCTTCCTACATAAATTCAATTCCTATTGGGACTAGGCCTACTTTTAGCTTGAGGGGATAATAAAATCTTCCTACATAAATTCAATTCCTATTGGGACTAGGCCTACTTTTAGCTTGAGGGGATAATAAAATCTTCCTACATAAATTCAATTCCTATTGGGACTAGGCCTACTTTTAGCTTGAGGGGATAATAAAATCTTCCTACATAAATTCAATTCCTATTGGGACTAGGCCTACTTTTAGCTTGAGGGGGATAATAAAATCTTCCTACATAAATTCAATTCCTATTGGGACTAGGCCTACTTTTAGCTTGAGGGGATAATAAAATCTTCCTACATAAATTCAATTCCTATTGGGACTAGGCCTACATTTTAGCTTGAGGGGATAATAAAATCTTCCTACATAAATTCAATTCCTATTGGAACTAGGCCTACATTTTAGCTTGAGGGGATAATAAAATCTTCCTACATAAATTCAATTCCTATTGGGACTAGGCCTACATTTTAGCTTGAGGGGATAATAAAATCTTCCTACATAAATTCAATTCCTATTGGGACTACGCCTACTTTTAGCTTGAGGGGATAATAAAATCTTCCTACATAAATTCAATTCCTATTGGGACTAGGCCTACTTTTAGCTTGAGGGGATAATAAAATCTTCCTACATAAATTGAATTCCTATTGGGACTAGGCCTACATTTAGCTTGAGGGGATAATAAAATCTTCCTACATAAATTCAATTCCTATTGGGACTAGGCCTACATTTTAGCTTGAGGGGATAATAAAATCTTCCTACATAAATTCAATTCCTATTGGGACTAGGCCTACTTTTAGCTTGAGGGGATAATAAAATCTTCCTACATAAATTCAATTCCTATTGGGACTAGGCCTACATTTTAGCTTGAGGGGATAATAAAATCTTCCTACATAAATTCAATTCCTATTGGAACTAGGCCTACATTTTAGCTTGAGGGGATAATAAAATCTTCCTACATAAATTCAATTCCTATTGGGACTAGGCCTACATTTTAGCTTGAGGGGATAATAAAATCTTCCTACATAAATTCAATTCCTATTGGGACTACGCCTACTTTTAGCTTGAGGGGATAATAAAATCTTCCTACATAAATTCAATTCCTATTGGGACTAGGCCTACTTTTAGCTTGAGGGGATAATAAAATCTTCCTACATAAATTGAATTCCTATTGGGACTAGGCCTACATTTAGCTTGAGGGGATAATAAAATCTTCCTACATAAATTCAATTCCTATTGGGACTAGGCCTACATTTTAGCTTGAGGGGATAATAAAATCTTCCTACATAAATTCAATTCCTATTGGGACTAGGCCTACATTTTAGCTTGAGGGGATAATAAAATCTTCCTACATAAATTCAATTCCTATTGGGACTAGGCCTACATTTTAGCTTGAGGGGATAATAAAATCTTCCTACATAAATTCAATTCCTATTGGGACTAGGCCTACTTTTAGCTTGAGGGGATAGTAAAATCTTCCTACATAAATTCAATTCCTATTGGGACTAGGCCTACTTTTTTAGGCCTACTTTTAGCTTGAGAGGATAATAAAAGTCCGAAAAAAGTCGAAAAAAGAGGATCCACTCTCGACGAGATTATTTATGTCCCGCGACATTCGACTAAGAACACTACATTTTAGCCCTCAAGCCCTTCCTTGTTTAACTTTTATTTATTTTTTTATCATAAAGGTAGAAGTTGGACTTTATTTATCTATTCGTTAAAATAATTCTAGGGCCATTTTTTACATATATATATATGCACTTTAAAAAAGGGGCGTTTTCACCCAGGGTAGATACAGGTCACATGTAGAGGGGTCTGGGTGAATAATGACCACCTAGGCCTAGACTATTGAAAAAAAAGGGGAGAGGGTGCTCTAGGCAATTTTATCAATGTAGGCCTACTAATGTAGCCCAGACTATTGAAAAAAAAGGGGGGGTGCTATAGGCAATTTTATCAATGTAGGCCTACTAACTGTAACCTAGACTATTCAATAAAGGGGGGTGTCAAAAAATCAAGATTGTCTGATTTCCTTGTGTAATATCTAGGGTGTAGAAATCAAAATTACAATTTGGAAAATTCCGAGATGGCCGCCAAAAACTCTGATTTCCTTGTGTAATACATGGATTTTAGGGTTATCTAGGGTGTAGAATCCATATTCTGGATCAAAATTACGGTTTGGGAAAATCCAAGATGGCTGCCAAGATGGCCGCCAAAAACTCAAGATTCTCTGATTTGCTTGTTATACATGGATTTTAGGGTTACAGAGGGTGTAGAATCCATATTTTGGGTCAAAATTACAATTTGGGAAATTCCAAGATGGCTGCCAAGATGGCCGCCAAAAATTCAAGATCGTCTGATTTGCTTGTGTAATACATGGATTTTAGGGTTTCCTAGGGTGTAGAATCCATATTTTGGGTCAAAATTACAATTTGGGAAATTCCAAGATGGCTGCCAAGATGGCCGCCAAAAACTCAAGATTGTCTGATTTCTTTGTGTACTACACGTAATACATGGATTTTAGGGTTATCTAGGGTGTAGAATCCATATTTTTGAGTCAAAATTACTATTTGGACAATTCCAAGATGGCTGCCAAGATGGCCGCCAAATACTCAAGATTTTCTGATTTCCTTTTGTGATACATGGATTTTAGGGTCATCTAGGGTGTAGAATCCATATTTTGGGTTAAAATTACAATTTGGGAAATTCCAAGATGGCTGCCAAGATGGCCGCCAAAAACTCAAGATTGTCTTATTTCCCTGTGTAATACATGGAATTTAGGGTTTCCTAGGGTGTAGAATCCATATTTTGGGTCAAAATTACAATTTGGGAAATTCCAAGATGGCTGCCAAGATGGCCGCCAAAAATTCAAGATCGTCTGATTTGCTTGTGTAATACATGGATTTTAGGGTTTCCTAGGGTGTAGAATCCATATTTTGGGTCAAAATTACAATTTGGGAAATTCCAAGATGGCTGCCAAGATGGCCGCCAAAAACTCAAGATTGTCTGATTTCTTTGTGTACTACACGTAATACATGGATTTTAGGGTTATCTAGGGTGTAGAATCCATATTTTTGAGTCAAAATTACTATTTGGACAATTCCAAGATGGCTGCCAAGATGGCCGCCAAATACTCAAGATTTTCTGATTTCCTTTTGTGATACATGGATTTTAGGGTCATCTAGGGTGTAGAATCCATATTTTGGGTTAAAATTACAATTTGGGAAATTCCAAGATGGCTGCCAAGATGGCCGCCAAAAATTCAAGATCGTCTGATTTGCTTGTGTATTACATGGATTTTCGGGTTTCCTAGGGTGTAGAATCCATATTTTGGGTCAAAATTACAATTTGGGAAATTCCAAGATGGCTGCTAAAAAGGCCGCCAAAAATTCAAGATTGTCTGATTTCCTTGTGTAATACATGGATATTAGGGTTATCGAAGGTGTAGAATCCATATTTTAGGTCAAAATTACAATTTGGAAAATTCCAAGATGGCTGCCAAGATGGCCAATAAATACTCAAGATTGCCTGATTTCCTCGTGTATTACATGAATTTAGGGTTATTGAGGGTGTAGAATCCATATTTTGGTTCAAAATTACAGTTTGGAAAATTTGAACACAAGATGTAATGGAAATACAATAATCAGATAACATGTTATACAGACATAGCCCACTCCCTTAGTTAACATTGGTGTTACTCCTAAATAGATATAGTTTTAAACCGCTATTTTTCAAAAAATATCCTCATGTTAAATAGAACAGGTCTCTTAACAGTGGGCTGTCATCTGACTTCTTAGAAAATAGGGGGCTGTAACAATAATACACATTTTCAAGGGGCTGTCAAATGACCAAATGGGGGGGGGGGGTGTACTTTACCCCCCCCCCCCCTCCCCCTGGGCCCTACACACGCCCCTATTTACTTCAGAGCGCAATGGCTTGGATACAATGGCTATGCCAATGTTGATAAAAGCCTATGCTCCTCAGTCAGGCAATATCATAATCAATTTAAAAGGCATTGTCTACTCCTATTGATATGATTAAAGTCAAGTATCACAATGTTGATTTACCAGTAAGGTTCTTTCAATATTGCCCTATTTAACATCATATCGTATTCAAATAAGCGTACCCCCCTCTTCTCAGCTGAATTTTACAGAAGAAATTGCGACAATCGCCTTATGCGCTTATTACGTTAAATAGGCTATTTTACGGTAAATCCACAATAACATTGTTGCCCGCATGTGTTTGTATCCTGCCCTTATCCTGGTGCTGACCCACTTCATGACGTCACCCAGCAGGTGCCCCCCCCCCCCCCCACACACACACACAGTCTCAGGTGGCACTTTATTATTAAAGCGGCCTTCTCCGGCTGAGGCCTCTCAGACTAACCCTTTAAGGCCTGTATCTGGCCCTAGGTTCAAACGCCCCCCCCCCCCCCCCCCACACACACACAGCCCTGATGTACCAAAAGGGTTCCACTTTAGCAGTTATGCTATAGAAAGTGACTGAAATCATTGTAGCTCCTGTCTTTTGTGTATCAGAAAGTGGCATCCCTGATTAAGGAGTTATCTGGCCACCTTACCACCTGGCAGCCTTACCCCTTTAAGGACAGATGTAGCTTAAAGATGACAGTTGTCAGCATATTGCACCAATGCAAACCCCAGCGAGTAACTCGCCGGGCCTGCATTGGTGCAACATGCCGACCCTTTGGGAGTGTTAACCCTTGCGAGTCAGCATGATGCTTGAATGCAGCCTTGGCTAGTTACTCGCCTGGGCTGCATTCATGCATTATGACGAAGAAGGCATGATGCATCAAAGGCATTGTGCCATCCTTAAAGGGGTAACTTACACAGGTAAGGGACCTTCCTTGATCCAGGTGTGGTCAATTAGCGACTTACCCCCCCCCCCCCCCCTCTCCCCGCCGACCGTGCCACAGGTATCAGGTGAGGACAGGATGAAATAACACACCTGTGTGGAGGTGGGGGGCGGGGGGTTAAGGGACCAGAAATTATTTCACGTGGAGAAAACAGAGTTACCATGCTTTAGTACTGAAATGGCCGTTCTCCACATGCAGCCCCCATGGAGAAATTGATGCGCATTCTCCATGGCCTGTTTCTGCACGATGATTGACATCACCAAAGTAGCTATGAAACCAATCTCTAAATGTATATTTTGATGAAATTAATCAATGAATTACATACAATTACAATAAATACAGAGATCCACTCTAATCAGTCTGAAGTCCTGGTTTCTCCAGCTTGTGTGATACGATTCCAATCAGAAAAATGTCTCGTGGAGAAACCTGTTGTTCAGACAGATTATCGTAGACCTCTGTTACAATTTCGCACTCTACTGAAATTATCATTACCGGTACTTGCAAGTACATTCATAAATTCGGGTATAAATAGCATATTTTCGCCTGGAAAAGCAGGGAGTTTCAATATTAGATGGATATTTATGGGATTCCATGAACAGGAAAGAAAGGGGCAGTGAGTGTGGGGGGGGGGGGGGGGGGGGGGGGGTGCAGGTGATGGAGGGAGTCAATTTAATCCTGGTGATTCTATGATTGCTGAGGAAGCCTGTCACATACAATCCACCCCCCCCCCCCCCCCCCCCTGTCTGTACCATCAGGCACCCACTACCGACCAACCTTTCTCCTGGGGGAGGGCGGGGTTAACAACCCTCCAAGGGGTGGCATAGTGCTTTAAATGCATAATGTCCGTTGTCATCATGATGCATGAATGCAGCCATGGCGAGTAACTCGCCAGTGCTGCATTCAAGCATCATGCTGACGCCATGTGGTTGGTACATGCCTCATGGCATGATGTACTAATGCACTGCTCATGAGTTACTCACCAGCGCATCATAACGCCTGATGAATATTGGACTTGAAAGCATCATGCTGTCATTAAAGGGTAGCACGTGGAGTGGGGTGGGGGGGGGGGGGGCGTGACCGTGATCGCCCTCTCAAATCAAGGTCCTCCTGGCATGGTGCCAATAGAGGTCAGAAGGTCACGTGACAAGTCAGACCTGGTCAGTGTAGAGTGGCTGCTAGGTGTGTACGTCATGGTGCATGGGCCGCATGCAATGTAGGGGACTCTGGGGGGGGGGGGGGATGAAAGACTACCGTAAAACCTCACTGATATAAAGCCC
>CANHQG010000795.1:0-16479 GCA_947462335.1 Harmothoe impar
ACATGCAGGTTGGAACATGTATGGACTAGGATCCAGGTACAGTGGCGGATCCAGGATTGTCTAGAAGGCGGACGAGGGGGGGCAGCTTGGTCAACCAAGAATTTATTTTAATTATTTGGACTTGAAACGGTCCATTCTTAGGCATTCTAGAGGACAAAATTAAGACTGTGGGCTCTATCATTTGGGTTTAGAAATCCCTTTTACAGGGAAAAATGCTTTGATTTAAACATATGTAAGTAGTTACTCTAATCTTATATCTCTGCCTTCAATGGTTACATGCACGCTAGAACATGTATGGACTAGGATCCAGGTATGATATCCAACATCAAACAACTATATACATTAGCTATTGCCACGAGGCTGCGTATTCCACAATTTCAACATTTAGATGCAGAGAACAGTGTGCCTATGTAAAATTACATTTTTATATACGGGAGTAGCACATCCTGGTATCTCAGGTAGCCGGGGGCTAATCTCCTTATCATGCTAATCCTCTCCCCTCACACCTGGGACAAAGGGAATGGGCTTTATTTTTGGTGTGAACAGTGGTGTTGATGAGAAATTCACTCATAATTCACTGCTCTGGTGTCGGGGGCCTAACTACAATGCATTGCTCTGAGACAACATGGCGGCCTTCATAGCCTAATGCGCTAGTCCCTCATAGGCTTCTAGGGGGGGGGGGGTCTTATCAGCCTAAACAAACACCCCAGCTTTCTTCCCATGAGGTAGATCAGCCCTCCTCTGACCCCGACCACCCATTGTGGTAATGGCCATACATCTACAGAGCTCTATCTACATCTAATCAATATCAACCCTAGCTCTAAGGGCAGTGCAGTGCTTTCATATGCTCACTTGTTGCCCATGCTATATGAATTTGGCACTGGGAAGTGACTCACCAGTACTTCATTCATGCATCATGCCGACTCTATAGTTGATACACTCTCGGCATGATGCATTCATACAACATCAGAGGTGCTAGCTGATGTTGGTGAGTATTGGTGAACATAGCATCTTGGGGTAACATGCCGTCCTTAAAGGCTTAAAGTCTTGGGGTAACAGGCCGTCCTTAAAGGCTTAAAGTCTTGGGGTAACAGGCCGTCCTTAAAGGCTTAAAGTCTTGGGGTAACATGCCGTCCTTAAAGGCTTAAAGTCTTGGGGTAACAGGCCGTCCTTAAAGGCTTAAAGTCTTGGGGTAACATGCCGTCCTTAAAGGCTTAAAGTCTTGGGGTAACATGCCGTCCTTAAAGGCTTAAAGTCTTGGGGTAACAGGCCGTCCTTAAAGGCTTAAAGTCTTGGGGTAACAGGCCGTCCTTAAAGGCTTAAAGTCTTGGGGTAACAGGCCGTCCTTAAAGGCTTAAAGTCTTGGGGTAACAGGCCGTCCTTAAAGGCTTAAAGTCTTGGGGTAACATGCCGTCCTTAAAGGCTTAAAGTCTTGGGGTAACATGCCGTCCTTAAAGGCTTAAAGTCTTGGGGTAACAGGCCAGTAGTATAGTATGTATCGGAACGGGACTATAGTTAAGTACTGTTTATTACTCAATCGACATGCAGCCAATCAGAGGCCTCCATTTGGTCACGTGACCCATTGCTATGGTAACGTGACCTACTTAGGGCTCTCAGCCAATCAGAAGCCAGCATTCTGGGTGACCTACTGACCTACTTAGAAGCTCTCAGCCAATCAGAGGCCGGCATTCTGGTAACCATGGTAACGTGACCTACTTACGTCACGTGACCTACTTAGGCTCAGCCAATCAGAAGCCGGCATTCTGGTAACTAGGGTAACGTGACCTACTTAGGGTTTGTTTGTAAACAACACCACGTGGCTCTCTTGTTTGTAAACAACACCACGTGACACGTGACTGTTTGTAAACAAACAAACAAAAAAAAGTTATGTAACTTATATATAGAAATAAAAACACAACAAGATAATTTCTTTTCTTTTCATTTTATTCTTTATTTTCATTTCAATCAGAAAAAACACACAAGTTTATGCTTTTTTAGCTTGCTTCTTCGATTTGCAGCAACTCAACAGGCCGCAAAGTCTCACGCCGCCGTCACTCGCACCACCACACCCCGGACGACTTCTCTCCAATAGACATTGCACGACTTTGGATAAATCCAACACCATTTCGGCAAGGCAGAGAATCTTTGCCTCCATGAAACGGCCGCCATCGCAACAACCCGTCACAACAGCATCATCGATAGCTTCTGACTCACGGCCCGGTCGCTCAGCTTTGGGATTTTGCTCATGCGCATGACGCACTTCTTGGGGTTTCTTGTTCGACATGCTTCAATTAGGAAATGAACGCAATGAGGTCCACAGGTGTCAGCAGAAGTGTCTTGTAGTTGAATGCGGTTTCTTTGCCACTTGAACGGAGCAGAGCGTTCCACGAAAGACAAGAACTCCGCACTCAGCGGCGGTAAGCCGAAGGAATCAAAGTAGTACACTTCACCCGTGCTCGACACGTAAAACGCCACCCAATGCTGACCTGGTAAATGTTGCGGATCTGTGTTGCTCACGAAACAAGTGTCTTTGATAGGGTGCTTCGGAATAGTGTCACAAGAGAAAACGCCCAGGAAACGATGTTTTGGGTGAACGTTTTCCTTCAACACTCTGCTTATTTCAAGCGTGTTCATACGATACGCCAAGTACCGCCGTCTTGTCTTCAGTTCATGTGGTAGTCGGTGACGGGGTGTCGATCTCGGGTCAGCTCGACGACGTTGTCGTACACCAAGTAGAGTAGCACCGTTGTTGTCGCTTGTAGCGCCGAGCGGAAACTGACTTCCACCCTCAGCTGACCCGCTCTTATAAGGTTCACGCGACACCCGTCGTGCGATCTGTCTGGGGTTAAGTCGAGGGGGAACACCGTGTAACCGTTCAGGAATTGATCGTATGAAATACCGCAGGAGCGCGCGCCCTCGTACATCCCCGTTTCCGTGTGTAGCGCCAAGTACTCTCTCACGGCCGCTTTGGTCTTAAAGTCGGGCACGTAGGCGTCGTTCGGCACTTTCTGATCGTTCACTATCACTTGAAGCGAGCTGATGTCGTAATGCTTCATCTCGAACGGGTTCTTGGTGTAGCTACCGTTGAAGGCGTCGTGGTCAAGGAAGCAAATCATCATCGACTTGGGAAGCTGGCCTGTGTTGGAGTGCGTGTAGCTGTGATCTCTGTTACCTTGAGGGATGGCGTACGTCGTCACCTCCACTCTGTTCACCGGGTAGTCGAAGGGCCCGTGTTCTATCACCGCTCTCTCGTGCGTTTCCGCTACAGCGTCCGCCACCAGCACGTGTCGCACGTAGAGCTTTGCTTTGTAGATCTTCAAGCTGTAGCCTCCGTCAGCGGCGCACATCAGATAGAAAGAGGGCGCCGCTTGTTTCAGAGTGAGATTGATTTCTGTCTCTCCAACGATGAGCTTCGGTTGATGAGCCAGGTCAAAGTGCAGTCGCGCCATCAGCGAAAAGCGCTTGTTGGAGATTAGCTTCTTGCGCGCTTTGTACCCCGCATTCGCGTCAGTCAACGTGTCAAACTGACCGGGCGTATCTTCATGCCACCCCTGGGCGCTCATGACGCCGTCCTTCACGTCTTTGTTGTAGTTGAGTAACCCTTCCAAGTAAGCTCGGTAAGGGTAGGTCTCGGTGTTGCCAGACACTTTGAAACCGCCGATGGAGACTTGGACGTCTTTGAAGAGCGAGTGAGCCAAGTTGTTCACCGGAGCTACCGCGTCGGTGTCCTCGATCGCCGCTCCGTTCGCTTTCAGCACTTGACATTCCAGATGAAGGTAATTCTCGTTCAGGTCTGTGTACTCTTGCGACTTGTTGATGGTGAAATTTATGTTACCTCCATCCTCTAAAGAGTTTTTTGTTTCTATCCCCAGGAAAGACGACTTTAAGATAGTAGTCTGAGTCGGCGCTACGGTGTGCAGGTCGAGCTCAGAGAGCGCGCACTCGTTACTGCTCTCGTGTACGTAAGCCATTGTGTTCTCTCTTCACGCGGCCGACAGACTGACGCCGGCCGCCTCCAGTCTTTTTATTTATACCTGAACGCCTAGGCGCTTACCGGTCGAATACATCCCCTCTACGTCTCTTGCAAGAGCCACCGCCCGTCTGAGGAGAATGCCGGCGACGTTTCGACCCTTTCTTAGACGCGACAGGCGTCTTTCCTCCCGAGAACGCCGTACTCGCCAGTCTCTTCAGAGCGCCTGCGCCTCGGTCTTTCACGCTGCTCTTTAAAGTCCGACCCGCCAGCACATCTTTAGCTACGCCCACACCGGCGCGGAGCAGCGTTTTTCCCACCGACTTCAATAGCGGGGTAGCCGAGCGCATCAGACCTAACAGAGCGCCGCCCAAACCGTGCCCGCTCTGGAAAGAGCGCCCGCTGTACACGTTGACGCCGTTGCCCAGCTGCGCGTTGTAGTAATCGCTGTACCCTCTGCCGACGGTGCGCCTGGGTGGAAAGTACGGAACGCGTTGACGCATCATTTTTCTCTCTTTCAGCGCTCAATAGGTCTCAGATGAAGTGTCACGGTCACCTCGCCTCTACCGAATGGGATGGAATGACCGGATCGGTCTCTTAAATAGATGCCGACCTCGGTAAACCTCTTGGATTTCAAGGGGAAATAATCCAAATGGGGAAAACTGATAGCTTGCACGCCACCTCGACGCTTTCCGCCTCTGTCCACCGCCACGCAGCGCAACAGCGGCACTTGCATGTCGCCCACACGTCTCTCCTGGATCATGTCGGTGTATATGTACACAGAGTGCACGTCCCCGTAAACATCCATCGAGTAGGCGCCGGTAGTCGGCGACGCGAAACACGTCTTCTCTCCGAAGCCTAGAACGCATGCGAGATGCTGACTCAGCAGGACAGCACAGTGTCTCGGCGGTTTGATGGTGACGCGTTTCGTCTTGGCGTCGTACGATAAGATCTGCATCGGTTTGAGCAAGAAGCTGTCGCCCTCTAGTCTGTCATCTCGCAACGTCTCACTCAAGCGCTCGATTAGGGTGTGGTTGCTTCCGGTGAAATTAGGAGGTATCTCGAATATGTTTGGCATGAAACTGCGCACTCCCATGTCTTTCTCCATCTCTTCGATCATCTGTCTTGCTTGATCGCTGATCGCCTTCTTCTTCACCGCCGGGGACAAGAACTGCTTGTATACGGCATTCGTCTGTCTCAAGTCGACCTCTCTCTTGAACCTTTTTGTTTCCGGTTTCAATTGCTGCTCTTCCGACGTGTCTGATATCTCTTCCACCGTTACATAGCTCGCTTCCTTCCAGCTCAGCGGGAATTTTGAGCTGAACGTTAGCTTGCTCAGACCGTTCGCGTTTTTCATTCCCCTCCAGTCTACCTGTGGTTTTTTTCCTTCGGAGAATTTAGTTTCTTTTAAAACCTGGATCGCCTCCTCTAGCGAACCTTTGGTGCGCAGAGGAACAACGATGATCAAGTCGTCGTCGTGCACGTTAGTCCATTCTGTAGGGAGGATGATCTCAGTCAGAGCCGCTTCGTACGCTTCGGGCAGAAGGAGCGGCGAGTCGAAGTGAGTTCGGAAAGACGTCAAGCTGTTGTCAGGATAATACTCCATAGAGCTGTTGCTAGGTAGAGTGATGTTCATTTTTTTTTTTTTTTTTTTTTCTACGTTATTTTTTTGACGGGGATCCACTCGTTGAACTTGTCGTCGTAACCTAACCAACGTACAAAAGCTAACTCTTTACCGTCGACGGTCTTGCGGCGCAACACCTCGTCTATCAGGTAGTTGTTGTCGTAACGACTCTTGTACACCTTCTGAACCTCTTCCGGGTAGAAGACGCCTTTTATCTCCTCGCCCTTGTCGTCTTTCAGCTCGAACCCTCTGCTTCCCAACGTCTTAGCAACGTCGACCACTTCCTCGCGCCAGTTTCCCTCGTACCCTTTGTCGAAGGCGCCTTTAGTTCTCAACATCCTCACTCTGTCACCCGGAGCGATGACGTCGACGGCGGACGTCTTTGTTTTTTTCTTCTTTTTCCATATTTCGTCGATTTGTTTGTTAGTTGGGAGATCTTGTCGGTAGAAAACTGTTTCGCTGTTTTCCGAGCTGACTTGAGCCGGCGCCATTTTCAACGTCTTGTGGTGAGTGCGATTGTAAGAAGACACTACATGGTGCAGTACGTCTACGTAGCGATACGTGCGCTTGTGTGTGAAATAACGCCACAGCTTCTCCTTCAGACTGCGGTTCAAGCGCTCCACTAGACTAGCTTTGATGTCATCGTTCTCGCCAGTGAAGAACTCTATGCCCTCGCTCTTCAAGTGATCTTGAAAGATCTTGTTCAAAAACTCTTTCCCCTTGTCTGTCTGAACAGTGCGCGGTCGTCTCTCGCCAGTGCCTGTCATCTCTCGGAAGGCCTCGGTGACATCAGCGCCGCTCTTGGATTTAATGGGAACGGCCCACGCGTACCTAGAGAAAACGTCGATCGCCGTCACCACGTACCGGAAGCGGTCGTTGTGAGACGCCAAAGCTTGCATGTCCATCAGATCTATCTGCCACTGCTGATCGATTGCGCCGGTTATAGTCTTGTTCCTTGCGAATTTTCTCCAAATGGGTTTATGTTTAGTGTAGGCGTCCAGCGACACTAAAGCATCTCGGATGACGGCCGGGTTCAGGTGGCGAAAATGATGTTTCTGGAGTTTAGTCACGCTAGTGAAACTGGAGGGCGCTTTGACGTCGGTATATCTAGCTACTACGCGCTTCTTTTCTTTTTCCTTCTTGGTCAGTCTCTTCACTGGTTTGCCCATGGTGGGCCTGTTGAGGGCGTGTACGACGAGCTCGCCGCTAGGCGGTTGCGCCCTCTCCTTTTCTTACTCGCCACGCTCCTATAGGAAGTCGGAGTTTGGAAAAGTTCACTGTCGTCCTCCTCGTCGTCAGAGGATTGATCGTCCACCTGGAGAGAAGAGTCTGCTGCTGCTACTGCTGCTGCTGCTGCTGCTGCTTCTCCTTCTTCCGAGTCGAAGCTCGGTCGTTTCCGACCTCTGTCAGCAAGCCGTGTGTCCAAACTTCGGCCAGGTCCGCTCGCTTTATACAGATGGTTTCCGATCAAGGAGTCTGTGGGAACTGCTTCGCGCAGCGCTTTCGTGAACGGCGAGTAGCCCGCCGGTCTGGGCAGCGTCGTTCAGTAAGTCCACTATGTTGATGCGATGCTCAGGTGGTATTCTCCGACCCGACATCTCGCGCACCGCACCGTCCTCGTTCCACTTGATCACACCGGATTTCTCCAATTGTTTGTACAGCGCCACGGTCCGAGTGCGATTCCTCTTGGGAACTTGGTTCACCAACCGCTCGAGTAGGGACGCGCTGGCCTCTTCAGCAGACTGACGGAGGTGAGCCGGGGGCGAAGAAGAGTAGGACGAAGAGATGTTGCTGTTGTGGGGATTCGCGAGAAAAAATTGCAATCTATTCAACAACCTTCGGTATTTCAACATTTTCTCGCGCGATTCCAAAGTGGGGTCGTTCAACACTAAATCCAAGTCCCTGTAGATAAACTGTAGCACCTGGTGCAAGGCCGCGTCGGGATGAAGGGACTGTTCTGCCTGCTTGTGGTAATAGGCCATGTCGGCAGGTAGGCGGGCGGCGGTGGCAGGAGCGGAACTCTCGTTCTTTACAGTGCGCTCATCAGGAAGAGGAGGAAGGTTTGGAGCAGTAGAAGTACTAGCAGCAGCGACTGCAGTAGTAGCAGCGCTAGTAGTAGCAGCAGCAGCGGGCACATGATGAAGTAGACCTGCTCGTGATGATTTGTAGAGCGTCTCAGGATCCACGAGCGCTAAACGTTTGTAGTGTTGTTGCTGCTCTGAGTCCGTCATGGGGACGACGGTGGCAATGACGCTGGTGGTGGCGGTAGTGGTGGTGGTGGTGGTGCTGTCGGCGAGTAGGTGTCGAATGAGGTGTCTCATATACGGAGAATGCTCTTTATAAGCGGTAAGGCCATCCCTATGAGAGCCGGAATGAGGAAACCTCCCTCTTGTACCAAGACGCGTCTCTTTTTTTTGATGGGCGTAGATTTTTTGCCGACCTCCCTCAACACGTCAGCCGATTCTCGAAGCTTGTCCAGTTGTTTGTCGCTGAGCGGGATGTTCCCTACCAGTAAATTGTGACAGATCTCACTTAACGCTGCGATCAGATCGTCGCTTCCAGAGTCTATTAGATGCGAGCAGTCCTTTGGCGAGCACTTAGCTAAGTGCTTGAGTGTACCAAAGTGTCTTTCGAGTAGATGAGAAGACATTTTTTTGCTACTGCTTTCTCTTGTTCTTTTTTTTGTCTAGCGGTACGAACACTAGCTGAGAGTGTATGGACGTCAAAGAGGAGCGTATTCTCAGATCGTCAGGTGTTGACTGCTTGAAGTCCAGAAGGAGGTATGAGTGAGGTCGCTTGAGTTCATGGGTAAATATACTAGAGAGGGCCGCCGCGTTGGACGGAAACACCTGGCGAGACAGACTAGCTATTTGCCCCATGTCGCGCGGGTTCTTGAAAACGATCATGTAGTGAGCGTTCAGACTCATAGTTCGAAAGTCGGGTGATTTCTGGAATAGGTTCTGAGTGATGTATATGACGCTCACGTTCCAGTGATGCGAGTATTTAGTAAAGATGTCGGCTACCACTTGCTGATTGGAACTGCTCATCAGATCGTCCAATATCAGTAGAGTGTGGGGTCGTAAAGCGTCTTCTGCTACTTCCACGTCTCCCGCTATAGACTCTTTGCTAGGAAGACCTTCTCTGAATTCCACACAGTACTGATTTTGCATTTTTTCAAACAGAGGTTGCCACTCGCCGTAATGGTAAAAAGTCTTTTCCACCGGCGGCGTGACCAAATTGTTCACGTCGCTCAGAAATTGATCCACCAAGCGCGATTTTCCACAACCCGACGGACCGCTAATGATACAACTAAAGGGTCCTTGTAGTCGAGCGTCGAAATGAATTTCTGTGAAGAGTTTGCTTTTACTACTGGACATTTTTTTGTTTTTTTTCAGGACGCGTCAGAGAGCGGTTGTGTGTCTGACTGTCTGCTGTGTTTCCAGAGGAGTCTGATACAAATATTTATTTTTTTTTTAAAAAAAGAAGAGGAGGAGGAGGAAGAGGAGGAGGAGGAGGAGGAGGAGGAGGAGGAGATTAATTTTTTTTTTTTTTTTTTTTTTTTTTTTTTTTTAATCATTTAGGCAAAGCTCGTCGCTTTGCCGCTTTTTTTTCTATTTCTGTGTTGTGACACGATCGTCTCGAAAAAGCAATAAGGCGTGTGAGCGCGGCGGTGACAAATACATATTGGAGCGTATGGTTTAAAATAGTGCGTCCCTATCTTCTTCAATTCGGCTGCGTTGCAATATGCGGGATAACAAGTGACGACGTCGAAACGTTTAGAGACCGTGTTCACGTCGGCCACAACGCGCGCCCACCGAGTGGGAGCTGCAGTCGCTCCCAAGAAACCGATCGGCTTGTCGAATCGTTTCATAGCACTTATTCTCACTTTATAAGAGGAGGCAGGGTGAGGAGAGTAGCGGCGCTCTTTCTTTTCATGAAACGCCCAACGAGTGGGGGCGCTGAGAGCGGCTGTTATGCAATGGTAGAGTAAATGCTGTTCTGAGAAGACGGCTCTCGGCCATGTCGCTACGTTTTCCTTTTCCGCTCTTGTATAACGACGATGGCGCTCAGCTTTGCATTTCTCGAGAATTCGGTAGGCTTAAAGAGAAGCGTGAACCTCAACTACGTGACGCTCTCTCCTTTGAGATAAAAAAATAGCCGGGCAGTTGAGGAGAGCACTTTGTTCGCGCGACCGTCTTTTAGAAACTCGCGCCCTCTGCAGCGCCATATTTCTTTCCTCCGAAACAAAAAAGACTGAGTGAAAATAAAAATTTTTAAAAAAGAAAAAGCTCAAACAAAAAAAATAAGCAATAAGCAGACTCAGCTCGAAATTCCCTGCTGGCGTGATGGCGGTGACTGCAGGCGGTGGCGGCGGTCGGCTGGCCGGCGGTGGCGGTGTCGGCGGCGATGGTAGAAGGGTGTGTGGAAAGAGAGACGCATCTCAGTCTTTTATAGGAGCGGCGAGTCTGACATTTTCAGCTGTCGCATGCTGACCTGCTGCTATCATAAGAGAAACAAAAGCCCTAATCACGCTTTTCAGCTGGATCCTTCCACCCCGCCAGACATGGATCCAGATGGGAAGGTGGTTTAAAATTAAATCCGTGTACCGACTGTCATACAATAGAGTAATTAGTTGAACGCGTGTTACCTGTATAAAGGATTAGCGGGTCATGGGCTCAGCGTGTGTATAGAAAAACAACTACAGGTAGCGTGAACAAAGCGACCCCCTCCCTTTCTGTCACTCTGTCTGTGACTAGAGGGTGTGCGTGTGGTAAGCGGCTTAAATCTAAAGAAAAACAAATCACCCTCTCCTGTCGTCAGCAGTCAGCCGGCCGGCGGCTGGAAAATGCGATTAGAGGGATGATGAGCCGCGTAGTAAGCGACTTAAGGCTGATCTAAAGACCTGCCGTGAGGGGGCAGCTGGCCGGTGGCTTGAAAAAAAAGGGGAGAGTAAGGGTATATAAGGGGGAGTGAAACCGTATTCGGCATCGTCATCATCGTTAACGCTACTACTACTACTACTACTACTACTACTACTACCACCACCAGCACCGCGCCTCAATTTGCAGATCCCCATGATGGAAAGTTGCTACCGTGACATGAAGCGGAATGACGAAGCGGCGCGCGAATGTGAAGCTGATGCTGTAGCCTCTGCTACTGCTGCTGCTAGTGCTGCTCAGCGTGCTACTGCTGCATTTACTGCGGCTGTTAGTGACGCTGGTTGTGATGACGTTGTTGTTGTTGCCGCTGCGGCTGTGACTGCTGCTGTTGCTGCCGCCGATGCAGCTACTCATGCCACCGATGCCGACGCTGCTGCTGCTGATGCTGTTGCGGCTGCCGATGACGCCGCTGATAACGCTGCTAGTGCCCGCTCTGCCGCCCTTGCTACTGTCGCTGCTGCTGTTGCTGCTAATGCTCACGCTACTGCTGCTACAGCTGCTGCTACTGCTGCTACCGCTGCTGCCGAGGCTGCTGCCGCTGCTGCCGATGCTGCTGCCGATGCTGCCGATGCTGCTGCCGATGCTGATGTTAGCAGTCGCGTCGACAAAGAATCGTCATTTGTCACTCTTAAACCTCCAGTTGAACGCGCGACGAGTAGTAGGGCTACCAACGCGACGGCCGGATGGTGCAACTGGTGTCGTCGCTTCTGCTCGTGCGCTTGCTTTTCTTCCAGTCCTACCTGCTGCTGCTACGGTATGATAGTGTTATAGTGTTTGAATGAGAACGCGCGTAGTTACACATAGACGCTGTAACAGATGTGCTTTTTTTTTGAAAATATAATTTTAACATAACATGGAACTTGTTGTGTTTATTTTCTATATATAAGTTGTTTGTTTACAAACAGTCACGTGTCACGTGGTGTTGTTTACAAACAAGAGAGCCACGTGGTGTTGTTTACAAACAAACCCTAAGTAGGTCACGTTACCCTAGTTACCAGAATGCCGGCTTCTGATTGGCTGAGCCTAAGTAGGTCACGTGACGTAAGCAGGTCACGTTACCATGGTTACCAGAATGCCGGCCTCTGATTGGCTGAGAGCTTCTAAGTAGGTCAGTAGGTCACCCAGAATGCTGGCTTCTGATTGGCTGAGAGCCCTAAGTAGGTCACGTTACCATGGCAACGGGTCACGTGACCAAATGGAGGCCTCTGATTGGCTGCATGTCGATTGAGTAATAAACAGTACTTAACTATAGTCCCGTTCCGATACATACTATACTACTCAGGCCGTCCTTAAAGGCTTAAAGTCTTGGGGTAACAGGCCGTCCTTAAAGGCTTAAAGTCTTGGGGTAACAGGCCGTCCTTAAAGGCTTAAAGTCTTGGGGTAACAGGCCGTCCTTAAAGGCTTAAAGTCTTGGGGTAACAGGCCGTCCTTAAAGGCTTAAAGTCTTGGGGTAACAGGCCGTCCTTAAATGCTTAAAGTCTTGGGGTAACAGGCCGTCCTTAAAGGCTTAAAGTCTTGGGGTAACAGGCCGTCCTTAAAGGCTTAAAGTCTTGGGGTAACAGGCCGTCCTTAAAGGCTTAAAGCCTTGGGGTAACATGCCGTCCTTAAAGGGTTAATTGGCTGGTCTTGTCTCCCTAGGGGCCCCAATGGGGAAGGGGAGAAGGCCAAAGGGGGGGGCACAGGTAAAGGCAACCCCCCGTGTGGGGGGGGGGGGTACAGGTATGAAACTGGAAGCCGTATGTGTGTGGACGATGATGGAGATACAGGGGGTGGAGGTAGGCCTGTTGCACTGTTAGTGTGTGTGTGTGGGGGGGGGGGATGGCTAGGGACACATGGAAGGGTACAGGTATATGACTGGTAGTATGCGAGGGATGGATGTGTAGGAACACAGGGGTACAGGTATAGGGGTACAGGTAGTGTGTGTGTGTGTGTGGGGGTGGGGGGGTGGATGGCTAGGGACACATGGAAGGGTACAGGTATATATCTGGTAGTATGCGAGGGATGGATGTGTAGGAACACAGGGGTACAGGTATAGGGGTACAGGTAGTGTGTGTGTGTGTGTGGGGGGGGGGGGTGGATGGCTAGGGACACATGGAAGGGTACAGGTATATATCTGGTAGTATGCGAGGGATGGATGTGTAGGAACACAGGGGTACAGGTATAGGGGTACAGGTAGTGTGTGTGTGTGTGTGGGGGGGGGGGGGTGGATGGCTAGGGACACATGGAAGGGTACAGGTATATATCTGGTAGTATGCGAGGGATGGATGTGTAGGAACACAGGGGTACAGGTATAGGGGTACAGGTAGTGTGTGTGTGTGGGGGGGGGGGGGTGGATGGCTAGGGACACATGGAAGGGTACAGGTATATATCTGGTAGTATGCGAGGGATGGATGTGTAGGAACACAGGGGTACAGGTATAGGGGTACAGGTAGTGTGTGTGTGTGGGGGGGGGGGGGTGGATGGCTAGGGACACATGGAAGGGTACAGGTATATATCTGGTAGTATGCGAGGGATGGATGTGTAGGAACACAGGGGTACAGGTATAGGGGTACAGGTAGTGTGTGTGTGTGTGTGGGGGTGGGGGGGGGGTGGATGGCTAGGGACACATGGACGGGTACAGGTATATATCTGGTAGTATGCGAGGGATGGATGTGTAGGAACACAGGGGTACAGGTATAGGGGTACAGGTAGTGTGTGTGTGTGTGTGGGGGTGGGGGGGGGGTGGATGGCTAGGGACACATGGAAGGGTACAGGTATATATCTGGTAGTATGCGAGGGATGGATGTGTAGGAACACAGGGGTACAGGTATAGGGGTACAGGTAGTGTGTGTGTGTGGGGGGGGGGGGGGTGGATGGCTAGGGACACATGGAAGGGTACAGGTATATATCGTAGTATGCGAGGGATGGATGTGTAGGAACACAGGGGTACAGGTATAGGGGTACAGGTAGTGTGTGTGTGTGTGTGGGGGTGGGGGGGGGTGGATGGCTAGGGACACATGGACGGGTACAGGTATATATCTGGTAGTATGCGAGGGATGGATGTGTAGGAACACAGGGGTACAGGTATAGGGGTACAGGTAGTGTGTGTGTGTGTGTGGGGGTGGGGGGGGGGGTGGATGGCTAGGGACACATGAAGGGTACAGGTATATATCTGGTAGTATGCGAGGGATGGATGTGTAGGAACACAGGGAGCACAGGTACAGGGGTACAGGTAGTGTGTGTGGGGGGGGGGGGGGTGGATAGCTAGGGACACATGGACGGGTACAGGTATATGACTGGTAGTATGCGAGGGATGGATGTGTAGGAACACAGGGAGCACAGGTACAGGGGTACAGGTAGTGTGTGTGGGGGGGGGGGGTGGATAGCTAGGGACACATGGACGGGTACAGGTATATGACTGGTAGTATGTGAGGGATGGATGGGTAGGAACACAGGGGGCACAGGCCGTGTGTGTGTGTGTGTGTGGGGGTGGGGGGGGGGTGATGGGGTAGCACAGGAGGGTTGGGGTTACAGGTTTAGCCCGTTAAGGGCAGCAAACTGCTCATGACGATTAATGCCCCGGTCCTCATGGTGTATGAATATAACCCTGTATGGGGAGTCACTCACCAGGGCTGCGTTCAAGCACCGACCCTTTCGAGAATATATCAACATTGTAGAGTCGGCATGATGCCCAAATGCAGCACTGACAAGTTATTCACCAAGGCTAAATGGACAAATGGACATATGTTGCATCAAGTTGCTAGGTGGCCGTTAAAGGGTTAACTCTAAAACTGGAAGTAGCTTGTTGGTGCGACCACACCATGCACGCTGACACCAGCGGATCTCGTGATGCCGGAACGTGAACTTGTTCCTGGCACACCACGGTGTCTGGGAGCCTGCTATAATCTCTACAAAGCCGAGATCTCGTGAGATATCCCGAGATGGGAGGCCAAGATGGCCGTGCATACCGAAGGAATAGCTTAGTTATCCTTACGCCTTATATAGGAAGGGGAGTGTTTCCGGTCACCCAACACTATTTGAGGCTAACCCTTCTATGGACATTTAGAAGAAGAAAATAATGCAATTTAATGTAATTTCTGCCAAAATACTAGTTTAAAATATCCCATATTTATCATTGGAGCATCAGTAGGAGTGTGGATGTGCGTTCATGGACACGGCACGACACATTTTGGCATTTTAGTGTTTGGTGAACCTCCCTTTTTAAATTCCTGATCCTGCCCCTGCCCCAGCCCCCCTCCCCCACACCACCCCCCTCTGTCGTAGGGGTGGACGTCTCTAAGGCCACATCGTTACGGCTGTGCACGTCTCAGATGGTTATTACAGGTTATACTATCGGGACACAATGAGGCCGTACATAATCAATAACACATTGTCGAATCGCCAAATTTCACCAACGTTGGCGTGCAATGTTGGATCTCAGATGCATCTTTTAGCCGTCCACTACTTGGACTGTGTCCACCTAGATGCCATGTCTGCCTGTGTGTGTCTACCTGCCTGGCTACCTGCCAGCATTTATAACAATGGGAATATTCTCATGAAAGCATCTTTTCACACACACCCTCTCCTTCAATAAGATTTAAGTAATCATGCCCCCCCCCCAATTCTAAATATTGCTTTGTTTAGAGAAATTAGCTTGTTTCAATTGACAGAAATTGGCCCGAGAGTTGTTTGGAGAGGGTTGTCCAAAACACTGCCTTGGAGGGTCAAACGACTGCCTTTTAATTTAACTATGACAGTAGTCCACATAAAGCCAATACACGTACATATATCGCACAGATAGGCCTTGGGTTTTATACTTGGTATAGAGGGATGTATAGGAACACGATGCTACACCGGGGATCGATCGTATTGTACGGTCTGAGCCAAGTCTCTGTGACATTCCAAGATGCCCCCTCCCCACCAAACACACACACGCATGCTAGGCACAGACCGGTAGTAACCCTTTAAGGGCAGCAGAGTGCTTTAATGTGCTAGGTCATTTGCCGTCGTGACGCTTGAATGCAGCCCTGGCGAGCCAAGCCAGGCCGATCCTACTGGGTGGATATCCGCATGATGCCTCCTGGTGAGTTACCAGACAGGGCTGCATTCATGCACCAATCATGGCGCGTAGCTTGGCATATTAAAGCAGTATGTGACCCTTAAATGTTTATTAAGTAGTCTTTGCCGTGTGTGCCTGTTTCAAGGTTGTTTCTGAGGCTGCGGAAATGCACGTTTTGGTTTGCCCGATCCAGCCAAGCACAATAGGGCCGAGCCTACACTGTTTAATAAAAGTTAATGTAGCTGAGCAGTAGAATCTACTGTATTTTACAGTATACTATGGTATCACTGTCTAAAGCGCCACCCTAGGATAATTACCATTGTCCATTCACTCCATTGTCCATTGACTCATTATCTGTCTCTCTATCTGCATATATGTCTCTCTCTGTCTCTGTCTCTGTCTCTCTGTCTGTCTCTCTCTCTCTCTCTCTCAGTATAGCTGTCTGAGGGCCTCAGCTGCTAAGACGGTAATTATCTGTTGACTTAGTGCGCCTACCTCCCCTATTATCACCCACCCCTCCCTCCCCTATTATCACCCACCCTCCTTCCCCAATTATCACCCACCCTCCCTCCCCTATTATCGCCCCCCCCCCCCGCCGGGCACAGTGCACTTATTACCGTCTGGGGGTGGCACAAGCTGTAATTAAGTGGGTTAGCTAATATATACGGGGGTATTGTTTGCCAACCATCTACCACGGTCTATATCACAACACATTATTATATTGCTATCTGCTTAATATCTCTGCATGATATTATATCTCTTTAATTCTCTATTTGTCTGTCTCTATTCCTTTCTCTGCCTACCCCCTTTCTCTATCTCTTTCGCTTTCTCTCTTTCGCTTTCTCTTTCTGCCATTTTAATATACTACTTTCCATATACTACTGACACTGCCCCCTTCCACACACAA
>CANHQG010000796.1:0-16459 GCA_947462335.1 Harmothoe impar
TTTTACAGGGTTTAATCCTTCAGCTAAAACAGAATTTAGAGCCTTTTAAGCAATTTGATCGTTTAGTGTTTAATATGCGTCACCTTAGCCACATTTTAAAACGTCTTTGAGCCACAGCGAAACTCATGTCATTGTCACTGTGTATGACAGGTGATATCATCAAAAATATTATTGATATCTCACTTAATCTGCATGTAATCGGCCTTTTATTTCTTTTTACCCCTTAATTGCACTTTACTCATATACCTGCAATTTTAAAAGTGCCACCATCTAGCATTATAGAGATGTGGAGTTCAGTGCTGAAGCCAAAAACAACACATCTCTAGCTGGATTTCGAGAGGAAAGTTGGCTATTTCATCTATATAACCTGTCATTTGCTCAGATATCTCGAAAATACCATCAAATTTCCAATAGCGAGGGGGTGTATCTGACTTATCCTTCGGATAGTTGAGGATACATACGATATGCCGAAGGTGTGAAATCTAATCAGCCTTCTTCGTAGGTTCATTTATAAATGTGCACATGCACTTCTATTGTTATTTCTCTGTTTAATAATTTATTATATTTCGGTTTTCTCCATCAGCCCTCTGATGAACAAGTTGATGCCAGATGCATTCCCGAACATGGACTACCATCTCTTATTGACCCAGGGTAAAGACGATAACAAAGAAGGTGGGTGAACTCAGGAGTGTAGTTTTCAAAGATAAAACAGACATATTAGGCCCTCGGTGCGGCTTATACAATTGTTAGGTTAGGGGTTCCTGTAATACACGAGATTTGGGTTATACAGAAGAAGAAATTAAATGATTGAAATTACGATTTTGACGATTTTCTGTCATGGGATTTATGATTTGAAGGATTCGAACTTGGCAGCTCTGTATTCAATGAAAAAAGGTCATTCATTTATTCGTACATATTCTGTGAAAAACGTATTAACTAAGAAACATTGAAAATACCTAGGTAAAATGGCACATACCCTAAACATCCGGCAATAACCTATGTAATGTTTTCTCTTTCAGACATAATGAACTATGAATTCGACCGGAAAGACCTTGTGTGCCTGGCGTTCTCTTCAGTGGTCGGCGTTTGGTACCTCATGAAGAAGGTAGATACCTTACATTATTACTGTTTACTATGTCCTCTGGTATTGCATTTTTCAATGGCTGTTCAAGAAGTGTGTCAATGGCCATGACTGGATTTTTGCCAACTACTCTGGTTCAACAATTTACATTTTGTAGCAGATAAACTATTTCTGTTGCAAATTCAATTATGTACCCATATTTTGTGTGATTTGTGATTGGGTGGTCATAATGATTCGAAAATGACATTTCTGTATAGCCTTGTATAGGGGGCCTTCTCGTTATTTGCGACCCTTCTCTTTCTCACGGTCCTTCTACTGTGCTAGAAATAACAATCGGCATTTTTGTTTTTAATAGCATTGGATCGCAAACAACTTGTTTGGCTTGGCGTTTGCCATCAACGGTGTGGAACTGCTACAACTTAACCGAGTGTCCACAGGTTGCATCCTCCTCTGTGGGCTCTTCATCTATGACATATTCTGGGTATGTATGGAGTGCTGGTGTCTAATCTTATGTACCTATCTTTAATAGAGTAAAAAGAGGAATATTACTATTGTCGGGTGGATTACCCCCTTAAGTAGCCTAAACAAGCACAGTTCACAAAAAGAGGTATTGTTTTCAACTGGTGATAACCGAGATTCTCAAAAATTGTAAGTCTAATACATATTTATGACATGTAGATGTAAAGCAATGTGATAAATATTCTTAACGCTCGCTAATTTTCATACATTTTGTTAACAGGTATTCGGCACTAACGTCATGGTCACAGTAGCAAAATCCTTCGAAGCACCAATCAAATGTAAGAATTGTCACGTACACTTTTCCTAGTGAATGTTGACGCCAGACAAATGGCATACCACATATGTTACAGTACTATTTTAATATCTGTTCATTTCAAATGTGAGACAAATAACAATACCCCGATAGTAATTGCAAAAAAGTAGCACTGGAGTAACCCTGGAAGTACTTTTCTCAGCAACTTCATCTCATTGTACTTTGAATTATTATGGTCGGTTTATTGCCATTGAAGCAAAAATATTTTATGATGCTGGTGTGCCAGAAAGGTAATCCACAAACTCTGTTTAACTACAAGGTATAACATTCACATGATAAAAACGGCCCAAACTACATTGTAACTTGTATCCCGTTCTATATATGTTTATTTTAGTGGTGTTCCCCCAGGACTTGCTCGAACACGGGTTGTCTGCGAACAACTTTGCGATGCTTGGTCTCGGTGACATTGTCATCCCCGGTATCTTCATTGCCTTGTTGCTCCGCTTTGACGTCAGCGTCAACAAGAACAGAAGGACATATTTCTACGCCAGTTTTCTAGCTTACTTCCTGGGACTTCTAACAACCATCTTCGTTATGCACGTCTTCAAAGCAGCACAGGTAATATACTTATAATATATGAATGCAACAATTTTTTCTGCCGGATTCAAATATTTAGTGTATAGATTATGAATAAGAACAAGCGAAATAACAGCATTGAATATTATAAATCCTGTTTTCCGTCACTTTTTCCAGATGCGTCATAGCATATATCGCTGGTATCGTAGCTTTTCTCGCAAGTGCATGCTTTGTTAATAAATGTAGTAGGGTAACTGGGTAACTTGATTAATTTGTGTATTGTCATTTTCAGCCGGCCCTGTTGTACTTGGTACCTGCCTGTCTCGGTGTGCCAATCTTGCTAGCCGCTGTCAAAGGAGAGCTGAAACCGCTTTTCAGGTAAATAGTGATGACTAATATAACACAAGATATTACACACTCAACTGATGCATCTAGATATCAACGATAGCTGAACTACCATGGAAGTTCAGACATTCCCTGGATCTGGAGTTAACGCCCCGAAAAGGTCCTTCCAGTCTGGGTAGCCGCTTTGCGGTTACGATTACCAGGCTGGCGTTAATATCTTACCACCATTTGGCTTGGGAGAGTAAGAAATGATCAATAAGAAATGATACCCAAATTTTAGGGATGCGCATAACAAGTGGTTTAATTGGCACTTGGGTCGTTAAATTCTAATATGTTAAAGTTCTCTGTTTCATACATGTACAAGACATCATACTGCCCCTTTCAATCAATAGATCAAAATAAATGCATAATGTGTATAAATATGGAAATTTCCCTCTTCTATTTCAGTTACGAGGATAATCCAGAAGAAGTAGCGGCAGTAGAGGACAGTTCCAAGTCGAGCAGTAAGACGGAGGTGAAAAAGGATAAATGAGGATTTAGTTAACTTAGAAGACGTTCAAACATAGTAAAGGATTATGACAGTAGACAAACCACCCAGTGGTCCACTTATTTACCATTTGATTCCTCACTTCAAGTAGCTGTGCCAATCCAGCCAGTGTATCAGTTGTTTGTCAGTTGGTTGTATTGGTGAGATGTAACTCCATGCAGGAGATTATGGATATTTATATTTATTGAACTTGAAGACTATTAGTGTGGCCTATTATAGTGCAAGGATGGACCGTGAGAGTTGGGAATAGCCCTGTGATAGGAAACAGGGGTGTGGAATATGTTGTGAATTATTGTGTATAGCTGCAACTACTAGTATGTTACAGTTGTTACTTGAGAATGAGAAGAGAATTCTTACATATTTTTATTCATATTTTAGCAGTGCTCTTTTTATGTTGGCAAAGAAAGTTTAGCCAGCAAGAAGCGTTTCTATTCTCATAGTCAAACTGATGTAAAGTAGACAGGATCATTTGAGCGATGCTGTGCATATATAAATAGTTATTGTGATTGCTTGAAGCACCAATACCTTACTACTCCAGGATGTGAGGAATACGATGTTGTTTGAGGATACATACATCATTCTGTTTCAATATAACTCAATATTCAGTTTGTTTTTCTGGCTAGCTTTCAGAAGATAGCTGCCTCAATTAAGATCCATAGGAATTAATGTTCACACTAGGTTGAGTGAATATGGTCAAGTGGCGGGGACGATGTGTCGATATCAGCAACATAACTTAGGTGCTAACTGTACACAAGAATTTGCCTGATATTCATGCTGAGGATGTATGTTGATTTGTTGTAAACCACAGTGGGTAATATCTGACCAAATCGTAGCCATTCCTATTTAAACTATGTTGCGTTAGTCGTATATTGTGTTCCACTTGTCTGAAGTAGGAAAACCGACAGATCTGGCTAAATGTTGATCATGCTTCGGGAAGAAAGGTGAATCATGTTTTTGTGCAACCATAAAAGCACCCATGTATTGAAAACAAATTATACTACTACACCAGTAGTAAAGGAAAACTAACATGAAGATTCTTTTATAATCTGGGCAGTATACATATTGCTGTCATAGAAGACAATTACAAGAAGGATGAATACCTGTAGTTATTTAGCCTTTATCCGATCATTTCATGTGGAGTTAAAAGACACATCATAATGTGCCTTGGCTCTTTGTGTTGTAATCCTTTGTACGAAAATGGTGAAGGCTATGTATCGCATCTCAAGCAATTCCAAAAAACCTATAATCGCAAAATGTGGACAATAATTGAATATATCTGGTGTTGGAATTGACCACTATAACTTTTGATTGAGGGTAACAGATCTGATTGGAGCACTGATGGATACAGTAAGCGCATACTTTTGCCGCATTAATTCAGCACTTTTCAGTCAGGTTGGTCTCCTAAGTTGCATATTGTCTATACATGTTTTATAATAATAAGCCAGCTTACACCGATTTACCTTTCCTTGGACCTTCATTGTATGGTTACAGAGAATCTCGTACCCTTACCACCGAGATAGCAATAAGAAATATTTATATTACAGTATCTGGAGGATGTATGGCATGAGAACGAGCAATTCCAACCGGATCAACATGAGCAAGCTAGAGATAGATATTGACAGTGTCAACTCTTGGTTTTCACCAAGACAGAAAGTGTGTTTGTTTCGATCTGAATGGGTTTTCCAATTACGAAAGCGAAAAGCGGGTAAATTGCTTGTTTCCATGTTGCACCTCCCACCATAAAAATAAACTTCCTCTTTATGTACCACCATTATGTAAGTGTGTTGAGGAATAAGCATTTAATTGATTGTTATTAACTGTTTTCCAGTGTATGTGAAAGAATGGTCACTTATAACTGCTGAAGAATACTTGCAGTCATTTCCTACTATTGGGTATTTGGGTCTTTTATCTTGTTTAAAATTTGATTGAAATCATTCCCTGTTACTGTGTGTGGATGAATGCGGTCGCTTTACTTAATAGGTAAATGGGCAAAATGACTAAAAAGTCACCGCTTGGGTATGTGAACTGATTTTATTGTAGGAAAAGGGATTATATTGTTGTAGCAAGTTCATTGGTACCTATTCGATTCGGATGGAAGCGTATTAAGTGAATACCTAAGAATGAACACTGTTTAAAGTATGAATGGTTTAAACTATTTTTGTGAAAATATTGTAAGGGATGTGCCCTTGAAAATATATACTGCATATTGGTGACGCGTCTACACAGATTTGAGTGCTGATGTATGGAGCCTAATTCTTTGATGGTAGAAACATACCTATATTGAAAAGTGAAAGTGGATAAGTAATAAATTATAATGCAGCTATATTCATGCGTTTTCAATGTCTTACATTTTCACTGAGAGCCACTATGTCTAATTCATACAACATGTGACCATGTATGGGTTTTTGGCATTTTGATTTATCTATACTTCCGGATGCTTCCCCTTTAGGCACAATACAGTGGAGCAGCCTGTATATTGACCAGATATTTGTTATCACAGCTTAGTAGTTTACAAAGACCCTCTTCGTTTTCCATGAGATCATAATCAGAGGGAATTGGAAGGCGACAACTCAGATGCCTGTATGAAGGTAGCGCATAGACACACGACATGGCTTGGTCATCGGTGGTTAACTTTAGTGGCTTGTGGCGCATACGTCCATTTGTGCTCACTCGCTGGTAGGTTTGCGGCTTACGTAGTGTGCCTGACGACCCAGTGATGCTTATAGTCTCTTCATCGTCCTGGATGGGCACAGCACATAGTGGTGTAGGTAATGGTTTCAGTTGAGAGCGGCGCATCCTAATACGCCCCTCAGCACACATGGATAGCTTACTACAGCTGTTAGAAGCGGGCATTGGTGGTGCACTGCGAGGTTTGAGATTGTCAGAATCCTCAGCAACAGCTGGTCTCCCTACCAATAAGTGGCTGGTGCTATATGGGCCATTACTGATCTTCCTCATTGCACACTGTTGTATACCACTGTTCAGGTCCAATACCACCATGGGTGCCTTCTTGCGTGGTGTCGGTACTGAGTCTTGGGGAGGACGCAGTGGCTTGGTAAAGCTCCCTAATATGTTACTTGTGCGTTTGACCTGAGTGTTTTTTCTGTCCTGTGTCGTGGTAGAACTTGCTGATGGAGTAGATATTCTAACAGTACGATTATTGCTGACTCTTTGCTGTGGAACTGGTGGCAGATTAGTATATGCTGAAGACGTCTGTGACGACACCCTCCTTGTTCGGATTGGCTCTGAACGCTGTTGAAGTGGTGGTTTGACCTTGCGCTTCCGTGCTCTTTTGCCACGAGCCATGGTTCTGAAAAATTTCAGATTTAAATTAATTCATATAGCTAGATCTGTCTTTGATGTTGAATGGATGCTCAAATAATTTGAGATGGAGGGGGGGGGCGGGTCCGCAGAACAAATACATTAATTAGGATCCTAAGTGCTCACACACTTAAACGTTCATTTAGTAGTGGGTTGGGCCTTGTTTAAGTTTAAAGGGGGGGGGGGGGGGGGGGGGGCTAGCACGGAGGGTAGCAACAATGGGTACCTAGAACTAAGTTGAACTAAGAACGTGTATAAACACAGAAACGGCTATGCTATAGGCCCCTAGTTCGCTAGGCCCACAAACTATCCAATAGTCTATTAAAACCCGGGGAGGGGGGCACTAGACCATATGAGCGGCCCCTCTCAATGGAGCGAGGGACCATTACAGGGTGGGGAAACTTCACGGTCTTAGCCTACCCATAATGCACCACCCACAGAACGTTGCCTACATGACGTCATAATGGCACCAAAATTCGGTCCAATCAGGGGCTGTAGGGGAGAGAGGGGCACGTTGAACCACTTCTGCATATTTATTTTTTTCCTGGCTTTATTAAAGTCATCTAAACTGTAATCTTGGATCTAGCAGTTACCTTATATCGTCACGATATATGATCACCTATGACAAAACAAGTATGGTTGTTTTTTGTATTTATTTTGAATTTTCGAAAATAAAATCTTTGGGTGGTTCAATGTCCCCTATGCCCTGGGCAGGTTGACCCACCCCCTGGGGCACCTTGAACCACATATATTGAATGGTTCAAACTATCAGCAATATGGATCTATTATTGAAAGTTTAGGTATAATTTCTTCCTATTGTTACTTTTGCATAGAATTGAGTATAAAAAGTACATATTTAATGCACACAACTCTGTCAATTAAAGTTACATCACTTGCTCAGGGGTGAAATCAGGTTCTACTGGGACATTTAGATGTATACTTTGACCTCCATACAAATCTTTGGCCAGCAATGTTTCGTAACAACAAAAGAACAAAAGTTTAACAATTGCAAATATTTACTTTCAAGGGCATAAATCTTTAACGTTGTCTGAGTTGCTCCTCAGCATCCCAAAATAAATATGATGCTGCTGCTCTGAACTGTTTATCCTTAGCACTGCCAGAGTGTAGCCTACCAATGTGCGTAGTAAAAGGGGCCCTCCAAAAGCCAAGATTTTGCGTTTGCATTGGAAACAAAAAAAAATTCTCAAAGAATAGCAAATAGAGCGAGTGGTTCAATGTGCCCAGGTGGTCAAGGGGCCCCCTCCCCTACAGACGTTACTCTGCAATGGTCCCTCGCTCCAGCCCACAGCCCGGAGAAGTGGACTGTACAATAGTCTGGGGGGGGGGGGCACGTACTCCCCCCATCATTTATTGACTCAGGGTAAATCATCCCTGAGTAATATACGTCTACCGATTTTGCATTTTAAGACAATTTTGAGACATAGGAGAATCGTTGTCTTTCAGTTATTATTCGAGATAGACAAACGGGGAAAAAATGAAGAGATAGGCAAGATCGGGGGACACAATTTTCCCTCGAGAATTTTTTTTAAATCTCATTTTTTCTTTGAGATATTCAACTGCGATCTTTAACAATTTCTTTCTCTCTTTCGCTACTATGTAAATGTACTAAAATAAAGCTACCACCCCTGCTGGGCACCCATAGACTCCAAGGCATCAACTTTTTGGGTGGAAGATAGAAATGGATTTTCAACCATTCTGCTGCTATTTCTCTCTTCTACCCCCAAACCGGGCAAAAACTGGGCATATTATACCGCCAGCACCAGATACATGGTAGTAAACATGGGGTGTGCAAGCTTTCACAAACTTTGCCTATCATGGTCTGGGGAGGGGGGTGGAGAAATCAGTTTTCATTTCACACAAAGAGTGTCAGGAAATGATACAGGGGAAAGGACAAACTCCCCTCCCCTCCCCCGCACATGAAAAATAGAAAAGTCATAATTTTGGGTTTTGGTGAACAGATTTGGTGAACAAGATTTTTTTTTTTTTTTAAGTCTCTAGTACAACCCACACTCGCCAGGTCCATCTTGAACGATCTGTGATCATCCAATAGGGTCCATAAAGCATACGTAATTTTCGTACTGCGTGAGATCTCAACTGTCAACGTGTGCAGAGCAAAATTGTACCACCCATATTTTCGCCGTTTATCTTCCGACTGACTCACTTTTTGGTAGAGACAGAAGGTGGTACATGACCGCAGCCTGCAACTGTCGTCCAGACCCACCTGTACACCCACACCCACCTGCTGTCCCACACCAACCTGCTGTCCCACACCCAACTGCTCACCCACACCCACCTGCTGGCCTGAATGGGAATAACATACATGTATGACACATGACTTGAGGGTACTTTTTAAACAAGGAATTCATTTCTGATGCCAGAATTGACCAATGAAAGATTATAAGGGAGTACTATATCTAAGTACATAAGTTACATATCCATCTAACCCTGAATCATCTGTGAGGCCACTCACACACTCAATCTTTACTATGTGAAAATCCACAAAAATTTAACCCTTTCCAAGCTAAATCTGGCAAAAAAGCATCGTCTTGCATGGGTGACTAAGAAAAATACACCCTTATCAGGATAGCAGGCATCATACTTTAACCTACCGTTTTCGAATTAATAAGCGCACAGTGCCCTCATAAAATTATTATGGACACCTTTTAGTAGTTAAGAGTTTAATTGGGGTAAAAAATTGAGATAATTTTGGTACTTTAGAGTATAAAAACCAGCGAAAACCGGGTTGTGTACGCTTATTAGGGGGTGTGCGCTTATTACATTGAATACGGTATTTTCCTATTTTGAGCTGAATTTGTAAACCAGAGAGAAAAATAAAAATTGATTCAAAAAAAAAATAATCCTATTTTTGAGCAAATTGACCTATCTTTCCTATTTTTTGACAAATAATACCTACTTTATCTATTTTATGAGGGCTTGAGGTGATATTTTATATTTCTCACCCAAATCATATGTGGAAACTGAGTTGTGTTTCAATGATCTATCCAAATCCAATGAGATATTTTCTTGTCACCTGGAAGTATGAATCAAAAGGCTCAAAGTATACCATTTGACTTCAAGATTTTCAAAAACTTCTTGGTGGGCTACTGGTATTTCTAAAGGGAGTGTTCATTATTTATGGCAGGGGGGGGGGGTGAGCATTTGAGGGGGGGGGCAATTTTTTTTAGGGGTATTCAAAGGGGGGGGGCTTTTTTTTTTACCCTATTCTTAGGGGGGGGCCTTTTTTTTTAGGGGTATTCCTAAAAACGTCGCGAATTTAGTACGTTGAAATGTCGCGAATTTTGGTAACAGCCTGTGTTATATTTTACCAAATTATGTCAATATTTTCAAAATTTTCTAAAATTTTCCTCAAAACTCCCAGCAAATTTCTCACAGCATCACTTTTCACACTCAGAATAGCCCACCGTTTTGTCAGTCTTCAAAAATGTGCCGGCCTCATGTAAGCACTGAGGGTATGGGAGCTTCCAATTTATAAGCTGAGGTTTGACTATTATCACTCACTAGCGAGTATCATGAGACGTTTACACTAAAACACCTTACGAATGGATGTATTTGTTGCAAGGTAGTAAATTGTAGGTAAAAAAGTGCCCAGGATTAAATGCATACAATTAGTAGACACCAACATTGTTTTTGTAATAAAGTTGAAAATGATCCAGGGTGAGGGGGGGGGGGCGCTTTTTTTTCAACCTATTCCGAGGGTGGGGGCCTTTTTTTTTCAACCTATTCCAAGGGGGGGGCCAATTATTTTTGACATATTCGATTTGCCAAACGCTCATCCCCCCCCTGCCATAAATAATGAACACACCCTAAGCAAATAGGTATTGACAGTTTATTTTCTCGTTGTTAGTGTTCAGCTTACTCTGGCTAGATCTAGATCTTCCTCTAGCATACATACTGAGGGGTTGGGTGAAAAGAAAAAATAGATTGGTGAGCTGACTTTGAAAAATTCACCCTGCTTTTACTTTTTGGTATTTCTCTTCCAAAAAAGCTCATATATATCTCGGGAACTATCTTAGTCTTCCTGTTTTCCCCAAAATTTTCCAGTGAAAAAAGCCAAATAAAGAATGTCAAAAACAACCCATAAAAAATGTCTGTGAACTAATGCTGAAGCATAGGACAGTGACCTTGAATCCAGCCTTTAAAAGATGAGCTTTCACCCAGATTCCTGTACATGCAATGCTATAAAACAGGTGAGAAGAAAAAGTGAGACGCTTTATAGCAGAACAGAACGTCTTCTATTGGTACCCACATAAGTCTGCATAAGTATTTGGATACCGGTATACTGGAACACTATGTATAAATCATTGGAAAAGCCCGAGGTCACTTGTGATGTATATAATGGGGGTGGATGGCTAAATTCGACACGGCGACATGGCCATTTTTTAAGATCGACATGCGACATGAGGCCTAGTGACATGCGACATGAGGTTTGGGGGTCTGGATGGGGGGTCCCAATTTCTTGTGTCGATTTTAATAAATGACCATGTCGCCCTGTCGATTTTAAGAAATAGCCATGTCCCCATGTTGATTTTAAAAAATGTCCATGTCCCATGTCGCTATCTCTGATATTCCTCATGTCGCATGTCACTAGGCCAAAAAACGGCCATGTCGCCATGTTGAATTTAGTGGTCCACACCCATAGGTTTGAAAAGATAGTGACAGGGGACATGAGCAATTCTTAAAATCGACATGGGACATTGGGATTATTAAGCGACATGGCCATGCGACATGGCCATTTCTTAAAATCGACATGCGACATAGGGGGCCCCCCATCTACACCCCCTATATAGGCCTATCACACAATACATCTTCTTTTGAGCTCAAAAGACACCCAGCCCTCATCAGTCAGGCATGTGAAATGTCTGAGGAAACTCGGAATTCCGAGTTTTTTATGTTCATCAGGACAGTTCCTGGGATTTGTCCAGATCCAATGAGAAATTTGTTTCCCATGATGCCTTTTCAATGCCATTGCATTGGTGCCTATGCAATTCCATTGCCATTGCCATTGGTAGAGATTTCATGACGCGCTTTGGATCGGGGCGACATAGTCTGTTCGTGCCAGACCATTGACAACAGCGCTGTGTTATGGTCTGGCGTGCTCACGCTGACAGAACCACTGAAGAACTCTTCAGGGTTAAAGGGAGGAAGACCATCGCTGGTACCACCAGCAATACACATGTAACACTGCAAAAACGGGGTCAAGCCAGGGCTATTTTCGTTCCTCCACTGCAGGAGAGTGGTTCCTGCGCACACTGCACTGACAGGGTTGAAAATGGGGAAGGCTACGGTAAAACTACTCTAAAATATTAAATATTACGCATCAGAATTTAAAATTGGGTGGGTTGGGTAGGAAAAATGTCAGGCTATGCAGGGCTGTTGAAAAATCCAAGAAATTCCGAGTATTAGTGGCCGAAAAACGTGTGCAAAGTCTGTTCACCGGAGTTGGTGAACAAGACTTCAGTGGGTTCTTAGCGGCAAGCTGGCTGAACTCTAGTCAGGGCACCATCAGATCACGGCCCGCAGCGACGAGTTCAGATTAGATGAACTAGGGCGATATCGCATAGATTTCCGATGTCACTCCATTCAAATGCAATTGCAGATGTCAAAATTCATTCACAAATGAAAATGACACTTATCTTGACTAGTTTTTGATTTCTGTTCAAATGAGACCATCCTCAAAGCCGAGAGATAATTATTAAATGCCCCACGAGGTGGTTTACGCGACGATACGAGTCAAATCAACTCGTTTTTGTTTTGAGTGGAAATGGCACACGCCCAGGAATGCCAGGTACCAGTTACAACCCCTGTTACGTTAGTTACCTACAATGACATTGGTGACAGTACTGGTATCTAGGTAACTGTCTAGCTGATTCAGATACATCTTTCACTACTGTCTAGTTGTTGATTGAACGCTGTGTGACAACCGGTCGGGTTTTTATGAAGTTGTAAACTTGAGTGAAGTTAATCTTCCAAACAGCTTGGTGCAGTTCAGTGCAACCTAAGTGCCCATTCTTTAGTCTTTAGATTTAGAATCTTGAGCTTTAGATCTATCACCTCATAGGTGATGGATTTCTGTGCTCCAATTATCAGTCCTGCCCATTTGATTCTGAAAACGGGAAGGCTGCTATTTTGTTAGCAAACATTCCCACTGGGATTGGTGCCAATGCGACCCCTCCCCACCCCCCACCCACACACCCACACACACACACACATATCTGCTTTCTCTGAGGATCTCCACATTTGTTTACAAATGACGTTTGTCCTGACGTCCTTCTCGTTTTGTAAACAGTACAGTACTTATGCCCCCTAGAGGGCCCCAGACGGGTAAAATCGACAAATCGACATGAGCCTAGTGACAAGGGACAAGACCTATTTCTTAGAATCGACAAATGACATAGGCCTTCCTTAAAATCGACAAATGACATGAGACCTAGTGACAATTTTACAGTGTCAGTGACAAGTGACAAAACCCTTCCTTTAAAAGCGACAAGGGACATTGACATTTCCACAGCAACCCCCCGTCTGGGGCCCTCCCTAGTTTCACGTGAAAAGGGTGCCATTTTGTTGATTTTCTTCCCGTGATATTACTTGTCCCAAATTTGAGGAGATGTTCACAATCACACTTACTAGGCCTAGTTACTCTAGAAAGGATAGGCCCCATATTATTAATGATAAACCATAATAAATAAATAATTGATCACTTACCATCAAAACTGTCTGCAAAGTCCTGTAATCATGGGTAATTGCCTATATCGACTGTAGGCCTAGAAGTTGCGAAGATGAAGGTAAGGTCATCAACGCGAGTAGTTGAGCCTACCCAACCTAAGCGTAGCTCAGTGGGTTTCATCGGAACTACAACGCGAGTGGCTCCCGGAGTGGCGCTACGCTGACTGGGTGTCCATAGAAACGTATAGCTATGGTTACCGGGTTTGATTCCCGAATATGGTATCCAGGCCTTCCAGTATGATAGGTATTATAACTAAGCCCGACTGTCATTAAATTCATTTGTCATTTGGAGCGATTCGTCCTTTCACTGATGTACCCGTAGATTGAAATATTGCGCACATTATCACTGCAACCGAGTGATTCAAGATCAAAGAAAATGGAGCTCTGCTATGACGCGCTACTATGGCACCTCCATAGTAACGACTTACAATCCACCGCGACCGTCGTCACAAGGAGATAGCTTCCCTAGCAACCCTAACAACGACAACAAAGCCACTGCTGCATCCATACGAGCACAGCGCATCTTTCATCAGTTCTTGTTGATATTTCTTTGGTAGTTTATTACAAGTCGCATTCAACATGAGTATCAGTATGGAGCCAATCAAATCTATGACCGGCACACTTTACTCAAGCTGCCAGGTGAGTTGTACGTCAACTTGTGCAGATTTAAAGGGACAGTGTATACGTGGGTTTGTCCGCCATTGCTGGCCGTTTTGGGTGACCTTTCACCCTGTTTTGCATACTAGATCCCGCCCATAGCATAGTGGATCCCGCCCACAGATCACTGCAGGTTATGGTATTCAAAATACCCAAGAATCTGGGTCACCTGAACTGACTGCTAGGTTCAGCACACCTGGGTTATTTTTGGCACGGGGTGACCATTTTTGTATACATTGTGGTGGGCAGCGACTGTGGCCTCTTGACCGAGGGGAAACGGGGTAAAAAACTCCAATCCCTTGGGGGGGAGGGGGTAATTTCATTTGTTTTTAGCAAAAGAGCCTGGCGGGGCAGAACATATTTTGCACACTATTTAATCTCTTCAAAACCCCCCCCCCCCCCCCCCACCTAGTTGTTGAAATATGACCGCTCCCCTAGCAAGCCAGCCACTATTGCCAGGTGTAACCCAATGCATGTAGTCGAGGGACATAGGCAACACATGGTATAATTAGGTAACCTCATCATGATAGCCACACACCAAGGTCACTATTGTAAAGTTTATTTCAAACTGCCTGTCGGCGGTATTTATTTTGCAGATTTCAGGTATAAATTATACTATAAGGTACAGTACATGTATGTGATAGTATTTGACTCATTTAGGACACACTTGGTTCTTTAAATATGATATAACTGACTGATGTATGGTGCATTTACCTAGGGGTCACAGTCCAGTGCTTTGTTCACCCACTGCACCTTCCATATAAATAGAAGCAATCAAGTATATGTAACTTTCCCTATACCCAGCAGTCTGCAGGGTCAACTACCATAGCTAAAGGTGCAAATCTCGGTACACTAACAGCAGCAGTCTAAATAACTGAGTGTGTGTGTGGGGGAGGGGGGGGTAGAGGCCATCCCTACGTATATATTTGTGTGTAGGGGAGGTTAGGGAATATTGTGTGTCAGTCAGGTCCAAACTCCGCACTACAAGCCATTATGTCAAATGTCGATCTTAAATAATGCCCATGTTTCCTGTCACTATGTTTTTCAACCCTCATGTCGCATGACATTAGGCCTCATGTTAATTGCCGATTCTAAGAAATATAGCCATGTCACTGTGTCAAATTTGGCCATCCACACCCATTAAGGTGGTTAGACCCTATAGTCTAGAAGTAATTAGATTTTGTCAGGATTTTCGCCATAAGGCCCATATTATAAGTTGTATCAAATGGTGTAAAGAAAATAGGTGAGTCCCAAGCTAGTTTCTGAGATAGTACATAATTATGTGCATGGAATAGCTTTTTAAAATAACTAACTTTCCCTATAGTTCTCTCAGGATATAGTATATAACCTTTTACACCCAGAAAGAATATTTTGAATATATGGTCCCCTGCATATTTTGAAGAATTTTGGTGTTTGAAATAAAAAATATATGAATGGAGCACACAGTCTTGATGTGTTACAGGCATAGCTTTCAGCATGCCTACTACCAGAGCCCCAGTAGAGTAGGGGTAAAGCGTTAGACTCACATGCAGGAGGCCCTGGGTTAAAGCCCCAGTCAGGTCTTGCAAGGTAATTTTGACAACACACGAAAAAATATATCTAATACACAAAAATATGACCAAAGGTATCCCCTGGTGTATTCCGAGACAACTGCTTGTGCATATATGCACAATGACCTGAGCAGCTGATGTGTTCACAATAGGGTCTAGCCACCTTAAGTACCAGCATGGTGTGAGTGGTGTTGGTGCCTTTAGCGTCTGCTGGGGCTGGGGTGTTTGGGCACACTTCACAGGGCCAGCCTGACTAGCTGCATGCGATTTTGTATGCCAGGGGGGGCACTCCCTATCTTTTCTATAGTCACAATGTGTGAACATGACCCCGAATTATGTACCCCTATCACAGAAAAAAGGCAGCATAAATTAGACCCTTTTAACGGAAAATTGAGCAAATAATTATGAACTAATTATGGATGATAGTGAAAAATAATACCCTTATCATGGGTGGCCACACAGAAAATGTAACAAATTATGGTCGATCACGAAATATGATGGGGAAAAGGGGGGAAATATCCGTTATAATCTCTATAGTGGTCTTAAAATGTACCCCTTTCCCTCCAAAATTGCCTAAAAAGCACCCCTTATTAAGGACCCGCGTGGGTTCGTGGCCAGGACCCAAAAAAGGACCCTTTCCCTTGGAATCATGTCTCCGGTCATGTCCACACATGGTATTCAAATTTGGGGAAGTGCCCCCCCCCCCCGTGAGATCAACACACTACCTGTCAATGCTGCCTCCCCCCTTCAGTGAACCGTGGCGACCTAATTCTGCACTGGGGTGCCACCTGGGATGTGTTATTGGTGCATACAGACTGGGTCAACTGGGCGTGACCAATTGCAGG
>CANHQG010000797.1:0-16433 GCA_947462335.1 Harmothoe impar
ATACTTAGGGAGTGGTCATTTTTAAACAACAGAGGAGGGGGGGGGGTGGTGGTGGATTTTCGGGGTTGGGGGGAACCAAAAAAATTACACCCCTATTTAGCGGAAAAGCCCCGAGCGTTACTATAGCTCAAAGAGCTCGGCTGCGCTCAATTTCAACCTGCCTGGAGGGGGACCAAAATTTTTTCGAGACCTCTCGCAAAATTCCGACCGACCCCCCCCCCCCCCCCCTGTTGTTAAAAAATGACCACTCCCTTAGTATACCAGACAGGAAGGCCTTGCATAGGGGCATCCTGGTTACTGTGTATTGTTTGCATGTCTCACGATATTTGTGCCTCTACATGGGTAAAAATTCAGACACGGCCGTTTTAGGTCCTTTAAAAATCGATGGACACAGGAAGATTAGGCAGAAAAATCGACCACGGGAATTTTTCTCTAAGTTCTTATATACCTAAAAAATCGACACAATGACCCGGTTCTTCTGCTAAAAATCGGACACAGCGAGATGGTCAAAATCGTGGGTTCCCATGTAGAGGCACATATTTACTGTACAAAACCCTCACCCCCTCCCCATCCCAATACAACCATTACTCTAGATACACTACACACATAATAAAACTCCATACAGGTATAATTCCTGGTACATGTATTTAGAATTATTGGAAAAAAAAGGTATCGTAAAACCTCGCGTATAAGTCGCAGCTAGTACGCGAGTCAGATCAGCGGTGCGGCTTATAGGATTGGCCCAGGTCAGGGTGCGGCTTATATGTGAGTTAGGCTTATACAACGAGGTTTTACAGTACATACCTTGACATTTCTTTTGGAATAAAAATGTCATGTATATAGGTTTCTCCTTTACAGTAGTCCCCTTAGACGCTGACCTTGACATGCCTACCCCTGACCCGAGGCTGACCCCTGACCCCGAGGCTGACCCCTGCCCTAACTGGTGAACCATGACGACAGAGAGGTGACCAGGGGCCATGGAGGGGGTCAGGGGTAGAGGACGCGTGCTCACACCCGGCAACTGTATACTGTAAACGT
Source organism: Harmothoe impar (assembly GCA_947462335.1). Taxonomy (NCBI): domain Eukaryota; kingdom Metazoa; phylum Annelida; class Polychaeta; order Phyllodocida; family Polynoidae; genus Harmothoe; species Harmothoe impar. The sequence continues at coordinate 1,039 of CANHQG010000797.1, forward strand.
AATATATTTCGCTGGTATAAATTTTCGCGGATTTGCAAAAAGTACAATTTCGCTGGGATTTAAATTCGCGAATTTTGAAATATCATGGTAGTTATAGGGGTATATAGGATAACGTTTCGCTCTCTACATATTTTCGCGGATTAAAAAAATATATGTACAGCGCAAAAATATATACGTTTACAGTACACAATATGTATGGGTGTAACACAGATAGGACAGAGCTAAATGCAAGTAATATCTACAAGGGACTGGGGCATTATTAACAACTGGGGGGGGGGGGGGGGGGTGGGGGGGAGACAAAAATAATAGGGTGAGGGTATTACTATTTTTCAATGGGAAAGCTCGCATATTATATTATCAGATTACAATGCTATTCTTTCAAAGGGGCAGTAGTGCATCATTGAGATAGTGGCTAGAAAAAGTCCTCTAGCCGGCGGGGGTGAGAAAATGCACCCCCCCCCCCCCCCGACTATGGTAATATAATGCCTACTCCGTAACAGAGTGGGTGGGGTAGTGGTAAATGAGTTGGTGTCAGGATAAGGGAGCAGGACCTGTGGTGCGCCATGTCCAGGGGCGGATCCAGCGGTGGTGGGGGGGGGGGGGGGGGGGGGGGTCCTGGGGGTCCGGACCCCCCCCTCCCCTTTTTGAAAAAAATTAGATTTTTTTAATGATGATTTGATCCGCCGCGAGTCGCGGTGCATCACTTTTCAGTACTTTGGTGTTTGGTGGACCACCCCCTTTCAAATTCCTGGGTCCGCCCCTGATGTTATGGCCCTACGTGACACCAAGCTAACCTTTGTATACAGCCCATTGTAAAGGGAGATAGCACAGGGAAACTTTGGTCAGCATGCATGGTCAGGCACATGTCAGAGTTAAGAATGCTTTTTACAAAAGACAAGGGCTGGCTGTTGCCATCGTGTCAATCTATCTGTGATCTCATTAAAATCATCCTTGGAATTCACACCTGAAATGCCGATATGACAAATCCTAGTTATAAGTTGATTCAGTCAAGTACCCGGTCAGGGGGTCGTACAGCCATCTCATGCGAGCTATCAAAACTATATAGTACACCCCAGCATGCACTCTAAGGGCAAAACACAGATTAGATGGGCGGCCATAATGCATGAAAGCACCCCAGGCGAGTGTACAAGCCAAGGCTGCATTTATACTAATACATCATCCTTACGCCTCGGGAGTGTATCGAAAAACCTTGTAGGATCGCCGTGATGCATGAGAAGCATCATGATCACAAAGGGCATAATGTCATAATACAGCATTACGCTTTATTTCATGTGGAGAAACGAAGTTACTATGCTTAAGTACTATAATGGCCATTCTCCACACCACTGTAGAGAGACTGATGCTCATTCTGCATAGGGTGTTTCTCCATGATGACATCACTAAAATAGCTATGAAACCAATATTTAAATGTTGTTTTAAATTATGATTTATTAATAATTACATGAAATAAACACAGAGATCCACAGATTCCTGGTTTCTCCACTTGTGGTACCTTGGATCATATCCGCCTCTTGTGATATGATCCAAGGTACCACAAATGGAGAAACCTGTCATCCAGACCGATCATCGTGGACCTCTGTCTATTTCCTTAAAGGGCTACCATGCGGGTAGCTGATGGGAGGGTGGGGTGCCGACACAACACCATACAGTGTACAGTGGTGGTGGTGTAGCCTCACAGAGGCCCCTGTGTGCACCTCCATTTGTCTCTGTAATGACCACAGACCATGGCACAACAACCCCCCCCCCCCCCCCCCCCCCACCCCACCCCACCCCTTCCCATGTCAGCACTCATACTTCAGTTCTGGACACGAAGCATGTAAAGAACCCCAGACGGGGGGTACTTGTGTCACTTGTCGAATATAAGAAATGCCAATGTCCCTTGTCAATTCTAAGAAATGGGTCTTGTCCCTTGTCGATTTTAAGAGGTGGTCTTGTCCCTCGTCGCCAACCCGAAGCATGCCCTTGTCCCTTGTCCATATAGGCTAAACCAGGGTCTTGTCGCCATGTCGATTTTACCTGTCTGGGGCCCTATGTAAACGTTAGCAGGCATGCGTAATATACAGTGAGTGGTGCCACTCCCTTATCGACAAGAAGTAGGGAAAACTTCCGATTTCCGTCAAATTTCTATTGGAAATAGATACAATTTATTATCCAAACCACCGAGAAAATGTAGGTATTCCTACTTAAGTAGGAATAGTGGCATCTCTGTGTGCACTATCTTTTGTAAAATCCAGCTGAGGTATCAGCAGCAAATGTTACAATCATGCACTCTCATATCTCTCATTTATAGTACATTGTATCAATGACAGTAATGCTCTATCCTGTTTGACTATATTATGCATTGTAAGGGCCGCAGACGGGTAAAATCGACATGGCGACAAGACCATGTTTTAGCCTATACGGACAAGGGACAAGGGAGGGCAGGGGGTTGGTGACAATGGACAAGACCACTTCTTAAAAACGACAAGGGACAAGACCCATTTCTTAGGATCGACAAGGGACATTGGCCTTTCTTATATTCGACAAGTGACACAGGTACCCCCGTCTGGGGCCCTATTGTAGGGCGTCTAGCATGTCGATTTTCAGAAATGTCCATGTCGCCATGTCGATTTTAAGAAATGCCCATGTCCCATCTCACTATGTATGATTTTCCTCATGTCGCATGTCACTAGTCCCAAAAACGGCCATGTCGCAGTGTCCATTTTAGGGGTCGACCCCCAAACTGTAAAAGTAACACAGGGACGTAGGAAGCAAATTACCCCCCTCCCCCCCCCCCTCTGCCCCCTCCCTTTTTTTTTGTTCCTACGTTATCCGACATCGTAACACTGCTCAGGCATTTTCCAAGGGCCTACACATACCTCTCCATATCCCAAACCCTTCAGAATACAGGAGTCACTTACCAGAGCGTCCACACAATAGGAACCTCCACAGGGTCATATCACAGGCCGCTGTGGACTCCAGGCAGCAGGTCTCCCCACCCCATGTGGCTATCCAGGTACTAAGGGCCCTATGGTGTAGTATAGGGTGGCGAAAGGTGTCCAGGGGCACTGAGTGAGAGTGGTGTATACACTGGAGGAGTGGGAGGAGGGCTGGAGGTAGATCCTGTGTGGTGGTCGTGGTGATCTCTGCACGACTACTGGTCAGGACAAGTGGCCACCCCAGGTTATCCTACCGGAACGTCACTGCCCCCAACCCCCCAACCTCCCACCAGGGGGCATCCCAGGTACAGTGGCGCCCTCTGGCGGCTACCCATGCGTCACCTAGCGGCAATGCTCCATCGCCACTATTACCCACCTGGGCCCCTATATGTGGTCCGTACCACACACACCCAACTCTAGAAACCCCCACCATCCCTACAACATTCACTCCTCTAACTACTGCGACGGTCACACCTGCACCGCATTGGTTCATTCCAATGCATATTCATTACACGCATGCGCAGGGTTTGGCTACTTCCGGAATGCAGAGGCACTTCCGGCTGCGTTCTATCAACATCCGGGGGTGAGAGCAGTGCAGGGAGCAGCTCCAGGTGATGCTGGATCCTCCTCCCTCAGTCCCCGACACAAAAAGAGTGACTCATAAAGAGCCCACTACACTAAGTTGACTAACTCAGTGGACGAGGTAGGTCGGGGGGAGGGGGTTCAGTTCATTGACCCAGTTAGAAATTATGTCAATAATACAGCACTGTTAGAGTAAGGCCAAAAAAAAAGTTTTTTTCAGGTAACATGGCAAGAAAATGTAGGGTCGGTAGGTCGGATTTTCTTTTTTAAACATGAAAGCACTAGTCGGCCTTTCCGAAAACCCAAAAATTTACAAAAAAAAAGGGTAAAAATACAAAAATGTCTTCAAAATTGCATAAAAAAACCGTAGGGTCGGCCCTCTTTTGATAGGGTCGGTCGGGTAACCTGAAACAAACCTCTCTTTTTTTTTGCCTAATTGGGATGGGGAGTTTGTTGTGGGAGGTGGGGGGACAAACACCTGACTCACCTAGTGATGTGTCTATTAGTGTTGTGTACTCTATCAACTTTGCGAGGGGATTTGTGAATACAACTACTGACACCCCTCGATAATCCGCCATACTCAGTTTCCAATATCAATTGGTCGGATTCTGAAGCTGTCGGATTATTGAAACATCCTTTGACACCAGTAGCTATGGCACATAGTAGGCTTTTTCGATTGCTAATGCATTAGTGTTCTCAGCTTTCTATGATTGTTTGGAAAATGTCGAATAATCATTCAGTCTCTATGGGATAAAATTATTTATCGATTATCAATATTGGGTCCAGTGTTGCCGAAAACCTTTTCTTAACGCAGGCCAATGTGGCCTGAGTCTTGCCATCTTACGCAGGCCATTTCCTTCTCACGCAGGCCATGTGAATTTTGATATTTCAAGGTGTCCATTATAACTTCTTTTATACTATGCAAAAACTTAAAGAAATTGAAAAAAAATTCAACTGTACAAATATAGTCTTATCTTCGCTTCTAATTGGCCAATTTGAAAAATTCTTTCACCATTAAGAAGCTGAGATCATGGCAGGCCATTATGGCCTGCGTCCTAAGGCCCTACGTCGGCAACACTGTGGGTCTCAACTTCAATCATTTTGCCACCTAGGATTAGGATACCCCTAGTATGGCCCTGACTAGGTCTCCTCTCACCTCCTGACCTCCAGGGCAGGCTGTGTTAACATTAGGATGCCCACCTCCCCGTGTCTGTCCCGCCCTCCCGTGGGAACCGACTCAACACTGACTCAACCCGAGCTGCTCCTCTTCAACATGGAATCCCACCGCCCTACATACCCTACCAGCACTGCCGCACAGGGGTCAGGGTAGCAACATTGTTTTGCCATAAGGTAGGGCTAAGGGAGTGATCATTTTTTAACAACAGGGGGGGAGGTGAGTTTCCGCGCGGAGCGTGCGGAATTTTTTACACCCCCCCCCGGTCAAGGGGTCAACATTTACGTCCGAAAATAGGCTCTTGCACGGGCCCTTTGAAGCATAGTAACGCGTGGGCTTTTTGGCTCAAAACAGGTTGAATTATTTTAGTTAAATTTTTTTGCCCCCCCCCCGGTCAAGGGGTCCAAATTCTTTTGCCCCCCCCCCCTGTTGTTAAAAAATGATCACTCCCTACGGGATCTTCAACCAACCCTTTTAGAACCGTATCATGTCTATAGGTCTGTGCTCATCTGTCATCATGATGCACCAATGCAGCGATTGGCTGGTACTGCGGTGGTGCATCATGCCGCGAGTGCATCATCGCTGCAGTGTTGACAAGATGCATGAATACAGCCCTGGTGAGTTACTCACCAGGGCTGCATTCATGCATCATGACGACCAAGGGCATAGTCAGGGTTCCCACAAAAATTGCAGGTTGAAATTCCATGACATTTCCATGACATTCGATTTTCCATGATATTTATTATATTCTTGTGGAGGGTTAAGGGGCTTGGTCCCTGAAAAAATTCCTAAAATCTAGAAGGGAAATGGTACATTCTAAGAGATTTTGTAATATTAATTCTTTTATTTTCCATTTCCATGACATTCCATGACACACAGCAAATTTTTACAATTTTCCATGACTTTCCATGACAGCTTTCAAATTCCAAGACATTCCATGACTTGTGGGAACCCTGCATGGTGCATAAGAAGCACTATGTGGTCCTTAAAGGGTGGCTAAAGGCCACCCAGTGCGGGACCCCTGGGTGTGAGCAGCTCCCAGCTCACACCCAACCACCCCCGGATCCAGGATGAGCTGGTGATGAGCAGCTCAGACGTGCTCACCACCTGCTCAGGGCGCTGCGAGCTGTGTTACTAGTGTACCTCTAAGGGAGTGATCATTTTTTAACAACAGGGGGGGTTGGTGGGTTTCTGCTCAGAGCCCCGGTAGAGGGGTCAACATTTTTTACCCCCCCCCCCCCTTACGGCCGAAAATCGGCTCGCGCGCAGGCCCTTTGAAGCATAGTAACGCACAGGCTTTTTGGCTCAAAACAGGTTAAATTATTTCGACCCCCCCCAAGAGGGATCCAAATTTGTTTGCCCCCCCGGTCAAGGGGTCCAAATTTGTTTGCCCCCCCCCCCTGTTGTTAAAAAATGATCACTCCCTAAGGGCCGCACAGTGCTTTAATCTGATGCCATGTCCCTGGGCGTCATGATGCATGAATGATGCAGCCCTAGCGAGTAACTCACCAGTGCTGCATTCATGCATCATGCCGACCCTTCGCGAGTGTATCAACCCAATAGGATCGGTATGATGCTTGAATGCATCATGGCGAGTTACTCGCTAGGGCAGCATTCATGCATCATGGCTATGGTTTCTATACGGGACTAGCGCATTAGGCTATGGGGGCCGCCATCTTGGCTCAGAGCAATGCATTGTGGTTAGGCCCCCGACTCCAGAGCAGTGCATCATGGGAGAATTTCTTATCAGCCTTTGTTCAAGGTGTTAGGAGAGGGGATTATCCTGATAAGGAGATGGAATTTGTAATTAGCCCCCGACTACCTGAGGTACCAGGATATGCTAGTCCCGTATAGAGGTCTGAGTCTGTGGAGGTGATTAGTGTTGTTGTTACAGATGGTTTACAAACTCCATGTCTCCCATGTCACAAGGCTCCTCAGTAACACATAGGATTCCCGGAACCACACACACATACATGTACAGACGTGTACCAAGAAGCATCAGGTCCTGTACACATCTGTAGCTGTCAGTACAGTACTTACAGGCCACCTACTGTAGTACGTGCGTCTCAATGCTGCTCCACTGGGTAGAATACATTATTATACAACTTTGGTGAATCTTTGTGACTGTTTGGTGTCTAAGCTTGTATGGGGTCTAGATGCCTAAATTCGATAAGGTGACATGGCCATTTCTTAAAATCGACATGCGACATGGAGCATAGTGACATGAGAGAAAATTTTAGTGACATGACATAGGGAATTTCTTAAAATCGACATGGGACATGGTAGGTTCTTAGGGGCGACATGGGATATGGAAATTTTAAGTGACATGACATGGCCATTTCTTAAATTCGACATGCGACCCTATCTAGACCCCCATACTGGCCCAGGAGGCGCGGGGGCGGGGGCTGCAGATTTCTTGAGGGTATAGGGTAGGTTCACTGCCGCCCTACCGCCCCACTTGTCAGATTGGGAATTTTGACGGCTCTCTGTATCTGTTGATAAGCTGTACATGGACAGCCTTGCCCAGACCCATCGCCCCTGTCATTTCAGGGCTGACTCTGTCTAGGACCACTGGATGCATGCTTATGGACCTCTTACAACGGATTTAGAGGGGGGGGGGGGGTCCCTCCTTTTGACCTACAGTTAAAAGTTTATTTGTCATTTTTACACCCCATTTCAGCGCCAAAAATTGGGGGCGCGCCCCCTCCTTTTCCAAATCCTGGATCCGCCAGTGCAACCTTATAATAGCACAAACTCAATTTGAGGTTATGATTTTGACCGCCCTACTTATCAGGGTCTTGAGGACAATTGCCCATGTAATGGGTAGTCCACACTGGAAATTCAAGTGGAAAAGGCAGAGACGCACGAGACAATTTTTATATGGACCAAGAGCAGCAGGAGGAGGGGGGGGGCGGCTACCCCCTGCCATGTGCACAGAGGAGGCTATCCTATTTTCTAGACTGCCTGGATTTCTATTTCTGTGCTAAAATCGTTGCCACCCTCTCAACTTACATATCAGGTTAGCCAACCTTTAACCCCGTAAACAGATTTCACTCGTCTCACATAGAGAACCCATGCATGTTGTGTGCCCTATGTCTGGCTAAGGGAGTGCTCATTTATAAACAACGGGGGGGGGGGGGGTTAGAAATTTGGAGCCCTTGACCGGGGGGCCGGTAAAAAATGTAGACCCCTCTTGGGGGGGGGGGGGGGTCAAAAAAATTCAACCTGTTTTGAGGGAAAAAGCCCGCGCGTTACTATACTACAAAGGGGCGCGAACACCCGTGGGAGCAGGGGGTGGCTATAAATTTCGAACCCTCTAGGGGGAGGGGGGTGGGTGTTGTGTGTGAAAAAATTGTGCATGCTCCGCGCAAAATCTCAACACCCCCCCACTCCCACCCTCCCCTGTTGTCAAAAAATGATCACCCCCTAAGACACCCAGCCAGCCCCAAGTGAGGAGTTGAGTAAGGAGAGAGGCCTACTTCAGGTTCTGGCCCACCCAGACCTCCTACCACTGTATGTTAGTAGTGTGAGTGACTTGGTAGTGAGTCACTAGTGAGTCTAGCTACCTGCACCAGGCGGCACTAGACGGCCGGAGACAGGCTGCCTAGACGCTGTAAACCACCCGTAGGTATGCGGCGAGTTCACCAAGTAGACATTATTTATACGCAAGTGATGTGTTTTTTAATGGTACCGTAAAACCTTGCGTATAAGCCTAACTCGCGTATCAGCCACTCCCCCAACTTAGACAAATCTAAAAAGCCGCAGAGGGTCTGATTTTGGCGACTTTAGTACTGTATCATAGTGGCAAAAACTAGCGTACCGCGTATAAGCTGCACCCTGACCCTGTGCCGATCCTATAACTTAGTATAAGCCGCACTGCCGATCTGATTCGCATACTAGCCGCGGCTTACACGCGAGGTTTTACGGTATTTGTATTACGACGATAGCATTAGAAGGAAGATACAAATAGTATGTCCAAGTGTTATAGAGGTCATAAGTATGATTCCCTAATGGTCTATGCATTTTTAAGATTCTACATCCAGTTGAAACAGACAATAGTCTCATGTACTTTGATAAGGCTATAGATACGAAAGTTGCTGTTCATACTACCGTACATGTAAAGGATGTGGCAATGCATACATCTCATTTTCAATTTTTAAGTTAAGGCACAATCCTTTTAAATCAGAGAGAAGGACCCTGTTCTTAATGATCATCTACACATCACAATATCTAATATTCTACAGGTGGTGGCCCAAGTCAATATCTAACGTCATGACTCACGTTACCAACGTCAAACTGACGTCATAGACAGCCAAATGGGGTCAGATAGGCGGCTGCTGATTGGTTGATCTAGACGCAGCTGGTGAGACAGAAAACAAGGAACAGGCCTCCCTCAGTCTGCTACTAAACGAAACGGGTCAGGCAGAAGAAGCATGGGGATGGGGGAGTGTGGTGCAACCCGGGGGTAACGCCCACCCCTGAAAGGTCAGCAAGTTGGTGCCCCTATCACTGTGCCGACACCTATCGGGTAATTGCAATTACCCGATCCAACATGGCGGCCAGCAAGTGTCTCAATGCTTAACACTCTTCTCATATTTCTGTTGTAAATACTAGGTTTCTTTACTTGAAAACATATACAATCATAGATGAGGTATGTATGCTTGTGTAGGCAAGAGATTGAACTTAGATTTTACTGAGATCACATATTTACTGGGCAAAATCTTCCCAAATATCATTCTAATCCCTCCAAGTGGCATTTTAGAGTACAAACAGGCAAGGTCACTTATTGGGGTAATTTGGGTGTGCTGAATACGAAACTATTATTGCTATCATGTATGCAGGTAACATAAAGGCCCTAAATAGCCATTTATTGATGATACAGTTCAGATATGTCCTTCACCAAATGTACAATTACCCTAGTACCTCCTCTGCAATTACCCTAGTACTTGTGGTTGTAGACCAATGCAATTACCCTAGTACTTTAGATTCTAATACTACTCCTCACTGCTGTTCTAGAGCACTTCATCATATAATTGCAGGTCTACATGGTCAGGCATGATTCAAACTACAGATATACAACTTTACCACCTTCAAATCCCTATACATACAGTGTAATCAGCATTTTCAGTTCACTATAGAGACCATCACTGTCCGCCATGTTGGATCGGGTAATTGCAATTACCCGATAGGTGTCGGCACAGGGCCTATAGCGACAGTCGGAGTGATGCTAGAACATGCACTCAACCCTATATATATAGGGCGGGTGGGGGTTTAAACACTCAAGAAAATCAGTCATACTTTAGCTAATACATGTAGAAATAAATTTGCTGTAACTACCAAAACAGAGATGGGTTTACAAAAGTGTGTCAAAAGTTTAATGACAGACTACTCACCAGAATCGGAACCATCATCATCTGTAGGATCACCCTCCTGGAAGAGAAAAGAAAGGAAGACATTTTACACTCGGCAAAAACAAGAATGAATATTACCTGTATCGATTATACATGTATAAAGTAACAAATTGGCGAGTAGATAAAGACATTTGTCTATGGATAGGATAGGCAGAAATAGTCATATATGAATTAGCTAAAACAAAATAGCTATGAAGTCGCTGTGTTCCCATTCAACACATATTTACTACTTTAAGTGTAGATATTTTCGCGCTATACATTTTTTCGCGATTTTCGCGATTTAAAAAATTCGCAAAAATATGTACAGAGCAAAAATTTGTACAATATAATCATACTACTACGATCTTTCAAAAAATCGCGAACTTAAATACACGCGAAAATGTACTTTTCAGCAAAATCGCGAAAATTTATACACGTGAAAATATCTACATTTACAGTACATTGTGTACCAGGTAGGATCTATTTGATTTTCTAGCAAACTGAAGCCACATGCAGAATACTCCACATATGTAACATACGTCTTCAGCTACTTATTTCACAAGTTGATATCCGTGTTATCTCTTCAGTCTCTCATCCTTTTACCACTCTCCTAAAAAGCTTCTTCCGTGAGGGGAACTAAGATCCCTTTTCCCATTACTCAAGTCTTGTCAGTTTTGACAAATTGCCACCATCTATCATAGTTTATGTCAGTCTAGTACCTAAACCTAACAAATCAATTGTTGCCAGAAGCCACAAAAAGACATAGAGCTACCATAGACTGGTACTACGTCCACCATGAGACGTATATGTGTCCGTCAAAGTGACGTCATGTCCGTCAAAGTGACGTCACGTCCAACTGTTGAGGCTTGTCATAAGTCTACGTTGTCTGCATTTTTAGCCAATGAGAGGGGGTATATTACCCGTTAGGAATGCTATGGCCTGCACCCTTCACCCCCCACAGACAGCCCCCTATGCCGCCTTGGTTATTGCACCCCGGCACACCTGTTGGACAACCTGATCCCGGGTACAGGCCGATAAACCTGACTCCCCCCGACATGCACCCGACACACCTATGGGGAGGCCCCCGGGGGGGGGGGGGGGTGGTCACTCTTTGATGCTAGGTACTAACTGCGAAACTACAGCCCCTATTTGGTCATTTGACAGCTCCTTGAAATTGTGTATTATTTTTACAGCCCCCTATTTTCTAAGAAATCAGATGACAGCCCACTGTTAAGAGGCCTCTTACATTTAACGTTATTTTGGAATTATATAGATCACTCAAGTCATATATGATATTTAAGGGTTCATAATTTTTATTTCAATTGTGACAACCACTGATTCTGTACTTTCCAGTCATTGACAGCCCCTAATTTTTTACTTTTCTATGATTAACAGCCCCCCTTTTTTCTTGCTCCGACACGCGCACAGCGACAGCTCTTCCGGGGGGCGTTACCTAAGTTGGTACCCATTCCTACCGAGTACCCCCCCCCCCCCCCCGGGGAGAAGGCGCTGTAGTATAGAGAGTGCACGTGCTGGGTGGTATGGGGTGGGGCTGTGGTTTATCTTTGGAAAAATTCATCTCATCCATTATCAGGTTGGATTACTGGTTTGATAACATGTCGATCTAAAAGTTGACCAGATACCATGACATTGTGATGTATACATGTACTTGACAGAGAGTTGTAATTTTCTCTCCTGTGAGCATTCTGGAAAGCGAAGTGAACTTGTAGTGACCCATTTCTGTTAAACGTGTAGGGCTAATAAATCCCATCCATTTAGCTGTCTGTCAGGGGGGTCTGGAGTGACTCTAGTACCAGTGTAGGTTAGCATCAGGAGGTGGTCAGTATAGAGCTGAGCTGCTCCCCAGCTAACATGTCATCCCGTTGCCATGACAACGCCTGAGCTGGGCCTGTCAGCGTGCCGCACATACCAGTTGCTATGGAGACCCGATCCCCACGCCCATGTCGGTGATACCGTCTCCATGGTAACGGCGTCACCACCACCACCACCACCACTAGAGGTTGGGGGCCGCTCTGTCACTGGGACTGTCACGTGGGGGGAGCTACTTCTGAGCTACTCATGTACATGTACATGTTCACACAAGGACCCTCTTCTCTCTCTCAGCTAAATACATGTACCCTTTCTCATGGAGAGGCTCAGAGCACTACTGTCTATTACAATTATTCTGACGAGTGCAAAAACTTAACATAAAACTTGCAGTTGCACCTCGCGTACACATAACCTGTATCTAGACTTTGAGGAAATCCTATAATACTCATCTAGGGTCTGATCATGAGCACTTTAGTACTGCATGTAGTATACCGGCACATCGAAAACCTTTATGTAACCCGCACCCTGGGTTTAGGCAAATCCAATAAGGCCAAAAAGAAAGGTGTGTTTCAGGTTACATAGTCTGAAAATCTAAGTAGGGAAGGTCGTATTTTTTTTAATTTTTTTTTTTTACTTTGGCCTGAAAAGTACCCAAAACTGACACACAAACTTCAGTGCTGACTCGTCGACAACTGCATTGACTCCTGGATTATCAAATTGACTCTGAAATAGCCCCAATATTGTTTTATAAAGACAGATTGATCCCATGGCCTGAAAAGTACCGAACAATTGACTCGCAAACTTCAGCGCTGACTCGCCAACACTGGCATGGACTATTGGACCATTAAATTGACTCTGAAATAGCCCCAAAATTACTTAAAGTATACTCATTTTTCAAAATTGGATAACAATTTCTAGGGTCGGCCCTGTTTTGCTAGGTAGGGTCGGGTAACCTGAAACACAACTTCTTTTTTTTTGGCCTAACCCACACCAAGGATCTGATTAACATATGATATGCGGATTTATACGTAAGGTTTTACAGTATGATATCAAGTTAGACCTCTACTAATCAAACTGTCGTTTTGTTACATTTAAGCACACATTGCTTACAGGGGCGTGGCAACCGGGGGGGGGATGGGGGGGACATGTCCCCCCACTTTTGACCAACCCCAAAAAAGGTCAAACCAAAAAGGTCAAGTAAAAAGCGGTCAAAAAGGGTCACAATACCCCTCAGTCCCCCCTACTTTGAAACTGCTTGCCACGCCCCTGAATAATTGCTTATAAATTTGGAGCCTTATGATACTCCGGCGCTTACAAAAGACAAGATAGGCACTTAAAGAAAAAAAAAAGAGGTACGGACCGGGGGTACGGAACCCTGGTCTCATCCCATTGATTACAATAATCGAGAACTATTCTCTACTTTTGACATTAATCCATTAGGATGCTTAGACAGTACTGACCTCACTACCCTGGTCTGATCCAGTAGGGTCGGGGGGGTAAACTATAAAATGTCTGAGGGTGAATCCAAATCCGTTTTCTGTACGAGCAACAAGCACTGTCCGGGGCCCCGGCCACCGCGCTCCTCCGTCTCCACCGCCACTTTCTTTATTCGCCTGAAAAATACAAAAGTACAGATTATGAGCATAATTACATTTATATATGGTATATGAACATGTAATAATATATGGTAATTCTATTGCAATTTCACTATCATGTGCAACTGAACCGATTATATTCTAGTGCTCTCCCTATAGTAATAGAGCCTTTTCAATCTGTAAAACACGGCATATCCCAATATTCATCAGTTTGGCTAGTCCCTTTGGCCTTTAGTGTATATCAGTGCTAGGGTAGACTGACCTAAAGATAACCACGTACCATGAGATGTCCACCTTAATTATGTAGTTATTCGTGTATGGTATTGTACTTATTTGTCCTTTTCTGGAAAGAATATCACTTAAAGTGTACTGTGATACACAAAAACAAAGCTTATCATGAATGAATGACTACAAAATTGAGGGGGTTATCTCATGGTACGTGGTTATCTTTAGGTCAGTCTACCCTATATCTAATTCATTAGATATCATTCCTTTTTTTTCCATTCGGGGGAAATGGGGGGGGGGGGGGGAGGTCTCCCTGAGGTAAAATAGCTGTTATTTATTAGAATCATATGAAAACAAGTATTTGATGTCTACTATTGAAGACCGAGCAGGCTACCTTACTACAGACCAATGCAAAAAAGGGTGACTTTTCAGAAAAGTTGTAAATAAAGTTTTTGAACTCTTTCTAAGCGTGAGCGACAAATACATAAATATAACCTCAAAATCCCACATTCTAATATATACTATTTGAAAGATAATGGTCCCGTGAATTTTCTGATAGGAGATGTCTGCAAGCATAGCCATTACAGATAAGGTTATGAGGATTCTAGTGAAACCAACTTAGACACAACTTTATTATGGAAAAGTCACCGTTTCTTGCCACATGGGTCTTTAGCTACTACCAACTCCCGTTCAGCTTCCAATAATCTCCACACATACTGACTGACCATGGCAGCCTTACAAGTTACAGACAGCATTCCTGAGGCCGGCACAAACACAGGTCCACCCCTAATAGCCTGCATTATGCCGCGTTATTCTGAGCTGCTCCTAGTCCTAGAGTGAGCTGCTCCCACCGCCACATGACAGTGACATGACACACATGTCTCTACCATGTAAGACGGCCTCAGCTACATCATGTTTGGGACTACATGTAAGACGGCCTCAGCCATGTCATGTTTGGGACTTGTCATGTTTGGGACTACATGTAAGAAGGCCTCAGCCATGTCATGTTTGGGACTTGTCATGTTTGGGACTACATGTAAGAAGGCCTCAGCCATGTCATGTTTGGGACTACATGTAAGAAGGCCTCAGCCATGTCGTGTTTGGGACTACATGTAAGAAGGCCTCAGCCATGTCGTGTTTGGGACTTCATGTGAGAAGGCCTCAGCCATGTCATGTTTGGGACTTGTCATGTTTGGGACTACATGTAAGAAGGCCTCAGCCATGTCATGTTTGGGACTTGTCATGTTTGGGACTACATGTAAGAAGGCCTCAGCCATGTCATGTTTGGGACTTGTCATGTTTGGGACTACATGTAAGAAGGCCTCAGCCATGTCATGTTTGGGACTTGTCTGTCATGTTTGGGACTTGTCATGTTTGGGACTACATGTAAGAAGGCCTCAGCCATGTCATGTTGGGACTACATGTAAGAGGGCCTCAGCCATGTCATGTTTGGGACTACATGTAAGAAGGCCTCAGCCATGTCATGTTTGGGACTACATGTAAGAGGGCCTCAGCCATGTCATGTTTGGGACTACATGTAAGAAGGCCTCAGCCATGTCATGTTTGGGACTACATGTAAGAAGGCCTCAGCCATGTCGTGTTTGGGACTTCATGTGAGAAGGCCTCAGCCATGTCATGTTTGGGACTTGTCATGTTTGGG
>CANHQG010000798.1:0-16325 GCA_947462335.1 Harmothoe impar
TAAGATTCAAGGGGCCAACAGAGGTGCAGACATACTGTGCTAATTTACCATCAGGTAGTGGGTGAGCAGTGAGCTGCTCCTGTATGTTCATAGTTAGCTATAGTTACTGGGGGTGAGCTTCTCCGCTGCTCCATGTGATGATACTACATGTATTGCCGAGGGTGTAGCCCCATCTCTCTGTACCCAAGCACAGGATGGCCAGACCATGGTATTAAAGGTATGTGACATCTATATACAGTGTTCACAATATTTCAGTATCTATGTTCTGAGGACAGTCATTTTGAGCGATTCCCCAGCATACTAGTAGGGCCGTGAATATATAGAAAACCTGCTCCGCAAGTACATTGTACACCATATATACTCTAATGAGCTCACCCCGTCTAGATCCCATCTATAATGTCCTGCCAGTGTCACAAAGTCCATATGAAGCAATGTTGTTATAGCACTGTTATACCTAAAGGGATGTTAGAATAAATTAATGACGAAGGCACGCCGTTTTTGATCCTTTAGCCCCAGACCGGGTTCAACCCCCGGGGTTCAACAGCGTTCCCAGAAGTAGTGACAGCACACTCACAGAAACTTCCTACATTCAGAAACCCCCTACATTCTAACCTCCTCCACGGTCTCAGCACTCCCTACACCACTCACCCTGCCCTCAGTCCGCCCCCTTCCCTGGTACACCACTCCTGATGTCCCTACACACAATAAGTATAGACACAGACTTGTACACTATCCCTACAGCTTAGCCCTACCCTAACACTACACCCTACTCACATGCCGACCTCTATGGATGATGATTGATGGAAATGCACCTATTATCGCCCACCGAGAGCAGCTCAAACTAAGGGCGGAGCAGCTCGAAGTAAGCGAGCATAGTCTACCGAGCAGCTCAGGAGTATGTGTGTATGTGTCTGGGTGGGGGAGGGGGGGGGGGTTGTTAACCTATCAAAGATGTCTAACCGTACGTCCAGTATTTCCGGAGCACATTCTCTTGAAGACTTTTTGCGATCTAGGTTTACTGTGGTAAGGTGATGGCGATACGGGATGAAGGGGTGTAGAGGGACAGACCCATCTCCCAATACCACCCTCCACATGCCTAAAAATAAAACCATTTCCTGGCATGAGTTGACAAATGCTGTGTATATGTGGCTGATGGGAGGGATGCTGCACATGCTAGTGGTGGGGGTGGTTCCCCAGATCAGTTCTGTGCCACCCTCCTCCTCCCCCCGTCTTCAAGGAACTCACACGTCACCCCCCCCCCCCCCACCCACAACCAGGGCCCACACCATCATCTCACCTCCCACCATTCATGACTACTTAAATCTCAGTTCTCTATGTTAGACTCAGTATTAAGAAATGGGATCTTGGGGCCTGATGTGCTTCATACCTGTGAGATAGCAGGCAGCAGCCAGACAGGCGGTATGACCGCTATTTCAATTGCACCTATATATACCTGATTTGTACACCTGTATTTCCTTCCACACCTGGATATTTAAGAGGTAGGTCTACGTTTGATTGTCTTCCCGAAAGCTGCCATGGGGCAATGGGCCGTCTGTATGTATGTGTCTGGCAATTCATGTCTGGACTCACTAGAGATGTCTAGATTGTTTTACTAAGTTTTATTTTATGTAGGTCAAATCCGTGGAATGCTTGAGCCACCCATGTATCTATCTGTTCAACATGGATTCAGATTCTATTTATAGATGCGATTTTTGATAACAAGAAGGGATAAACTCACCATTCTGTACCATTGACAATCTATTCAGAGCAGCATTATAAAAGCCCGCTAATGAAGGCAATCGCGAAGAACATTACTAAACCAGTCACTAAAATAGGCCGAAACAATACATTTGGTGCTAAGTTGAATGCCACATACTCTACATCAGAATAAAGTAAAGGATATAACAGAATGGTTGTTAAATACGGGAGGATGGGAACACAATCGCTGATCGCTGGAGGAACGGTATACGTGTTGGTACAAATAGTGCAAAGAGGTACAAAGAGGAGGGGTGTAGAGGACAAAGTCCACAGGTCCCACAGGTCCATACCGTGTTTACAAATCAACAGAAACAGTGGGGAGTCTCCATGAAACTCACTCAAATTGACAGGGACTCTAGGGCAGTGTACATGGGTTATCATGACCAATTGTTCATTGTGTTCACACACTGTCCTTCATAAATCAAGATGATATACAAATTAGATCTTATAAAACACCTGTCATCAAGGCTTAATTACAGGTAGGTAGCTCTAGGCTCTAGGCATATACATTATACAAGCAGTAGCAGAAGTAGCCTACATTATGTTGAATGTCTATTCAACTGGATAAGGAGCCCCCTTTTGGTTTAAAGGAGGGCTCTCTTTTAGCCGCATTGATCGACCTTTTTATATTTCCGTCGCGGGAGGTCAATTGAACCCACGTGTTCTACTGCCGACAGATGTCGTCTGCCTCTCTCACTATCACTTCCGGTCAGGTCACCGGAAGGTCATGGAGACGCTGCTCTTTACGCATGCGCAGGGCACGCGACGCGTCACCAAGTTGTGACAGGGACGAGTCCCCACCCTGAAATGGAGCAACAAGGAGGACGGGAGTGTGTGTGGTGGGGGGGGGAGGGGGGTACGAAGTGGTAGCTTCCTGTGGTATACCGGGGTAGCTTCCAGGCAGAGGCCGTCTAGATGCTCAAAAATGGAACATATGCTCTTGTCCGTTGACCTTTGTTGGCACGTGAACTGGTGAGATGACTGCAGAAATAAATCATTACACAATTTCTTTACACAACGGGCATACACTTTTCCATGACTTGGACTACTTGGAACTGTCAATGTTCCTTTCAGTTTCACTTATGTCAGAGCTGTCATGGGAGAATAGAGTCGTGGTTGACGTTGCCCCGTGTAAACTTGCCTCCAGCAGTGGAAGCCCTGCATAGTATCAACTCAGGACAAGAGAATAGAATACCGTGGTACATTTGTACCAAAGAGCAGCTCATGCTTAGCGGAGCTCCGCCGGCCTGCTCGTTGGTACTTCCTGGTCCGGCAGCCAGAGGGCGTTTTACCCCGTTCACACGTCTCCCGCCGCTTGTACCTTGACCTGAGGGTAACCAAGCATTTCCGGGTCAACCCACCGCCGTGTCGCAATTTCCGGGAGGCCCTTCTTGTGAAGTAGCTACTTCCACCCCCTGTCCCGCTTCTACAACCCTCTCTGCCTCGTCACCCGGAGCCTGCACACTGACTACTGTTCTACAGGAGTGTATACTGGTACAAGGAAACAGCTGTGTTGGCAAAGTCGGTGTCAGGAGAAATAGAACTGAAAGAAACAATGGTATATGTATCTTTTCTCACTCATGACGAGTATCACTTTGTATATGTTATAGTTCCAGCTTGTAGCGGCAAAGTTGGTGCTTGAGTGGCTCTCTGCGGTAGTGTATCATATGGGACAAGATGGTGGCATACGCTTGGTGACCATTTTCATACAGTGCTTTTCTCTTTTTTTACTGTGGAGGTATTTCCGGGCAGGCACGCGACACACGTGCTGTGTCAACCAGCGTCCCCTGAGCGTCTGTCCTGCGTCCCACATCCCGTGCTGCCATCTGCCGGCAGGAATTGGTGACACAAAGACTGGGATCTGGGGTACAACACGATCTCCTCCGTGGGAAGGTGCATGTACCTACCATTAGCTGCCCCCTCCCTCTCCCTCTCCCACTCACCCTACAACCCTTCAACACCCCAGTCCCCCATCACCAATAGCATCCCATGAACACATCTGACTGTACCTGCCTCTCCCCTACTCCTCTATCTCTCTTCTGTACCTCCTCCGACATCTCCATTCACCCCCCAAAAGTTGACCACAATACACCTGATCCTCACTTCCGGATTCCCCCAGATTGAGAGGATCCTGTTCTGTTTAGTAGTATAGAGGAACATGAGGAGAGGAGATGGGGATGGGGGTAGGCCAACATGTGACTTTCATGATGTGAGTTTGACACTCCCATTGGGGAGCAGCTCAGTGTCAACAAGTGCACAGGGTGATTCAGTCGTGATCATCAGAATGAGGGGGTTCCAGGAGATACCTCTGGGAGGAATCACCTTATATGTACATAGTGAAACAACTACTAGTAAGCTGCGGGTAGGTAACATCTTTCACCACAATGATGATTTTGTTGGAGAGCTATTCCGGGAGCTATTCCATGCAGGAGAGCTATTCACATGTACTCATGACATTTATGCCTACTGTCTCACTGTTTTGTGTTGATATTGGCACTTTTAGTACACTCGTTTTGGGGATGGTAGTGTGTGGACACTAGAGGGGTATTCACATGAGGAATGAACTTCTGTTTCCAAACGACATAAGGTGGGGTCCTGAGCGCGCATAGCAATGGCCATTCTCCATGTACTTAGTCATAGCCCAACCCCATTAATGCCATCAGTTGAACCCCACCCCCTCCCTTCCATCTCGCCTGTCTGTCTCCCAATCTATCATCCCCTCCTTTCTAACAAAACCATGGAACCATACATCTTGAAGGGACATGTTGACCCTGGGATATGATAAGCCTCTCCTACTCTTATCAATTTTACTTACCCCTTCCTCCTACACTTCTCTAACAAAGCATAATACGTGATAGCAGACAGAATGGCCTTATTCTACTGACTCTACTGATAAAACAACTATGTCAACAACAAAGCTGCGCCAGGGGATGCCACCATACCTCTTACCTGCATCCTCTGCCCATCTGCCCGCTCCCGCTCCCTTATCTACCCCCCCCCCCCGCAGACACACACACACACACACATCTCATCACCCCCTGATTCCTGCCTATCAGCAGCCTGACTGCTGATTGGTGATTGGAGGTCACGTGACCCGTGTATCGGCCCGTGTCGGCGTCTGTGAAGTCTGTCATGTGACCCGCTTTAATTTGTTCCGGTGTAAACCTACCTGCGATGCTTTCAGCTCGGCACCTGGGCACCCCGACAGGTCTGCCTACCCGACACACACACTATCATATCACCTGTATAGGCAGTGCTGGGAGTAACATGTAAAGGCCTACTGCATGGAGGGGTGGATAGACCCTGGATATATATGGGGTAGTGCATGGGGGATGGTACACTCAAAAAGTAAACTCGTCTACAGACTCTTCTAAGTGACAAGAGAGTGGGTCCTCTAGCTGTAGTTGTCAGATAGAAGATACACTTGGTATGTGCCAGCCCAAAACCTGACTCATGCCAGCCCTAGACTCGTCAACCAGGGTCTGATTCAGGATTTTCCCTGTAGGTGGCATCAGTATAACATGCATTCTGTATAAAGTTGGGGAATGAATTGCATAATTTCTATGTTGATTTTAATCATATTTATGGGAATACACATTCATGTTATGGGGAATCCTGAGATTTATCTATTGGGGATGCTAGAAAAGGTAAAGGAATCAATGTTTTGATATAATTGAGACAAAACAACTATGTGTAGGGCACAGACACCTCTTTTGTGGTTATTTCTATGGTACAATAGCTGCAAGGAAACTCCCATTGGTATGACATCCACATATGTGTTAGCAGTCTGTAACTAAAGGGTAGAAATACTCTCAATATAGACTTGGGGATATGGCAGGAATTCCCCTAACCTACATACCTCTATGTGTGTATGAATTAGCTATTATAAACCTCAGAAATATAAACAGACATGGACAACAATTATGCCTAGGCAGAACCCAGTTATCTCCACCTGCAGTGAAGTAGAGGTTATAGTGCACAGGTTAACCCTCTAGGGGGTGCATAGTGCTTTAAGGTGCTATGCTCTATGTGATCATAATACATGAATTCAGCCTTGGCAAGTATACTCGCCCAACTGTTGATTCATTTCCAAAGGTGCATGAATGCAGGCTTGGTGAATAGACTCACCAGGGCTACATTCATGCATCATGCTGACAAAGGGATTCAAGCACATTTAAAGCAGTTTGCAGCCAATAAAGGGTTAACTATTCTGGGTTGTGAATTTGATGACCTTAGACTTGTCACTTGGAGTGGGCCACTGCCTGGGCTAACATTGTCAGTTAGATGACCCTAGTCTTGTCTTGTGGGATGGTAACCGGACAGTTCATCAAATAGACAACCTTTAACTCGTTTATTTTATGACCGTCACTTTAAAGGATGGACGTTCACTAGGTATAAAACGGTTCCTGTTATACCTCCTGACCCGGGGATTATACCCAAAACACAACCACTCTTACAACAGCTTAGGGATGGACCTGGTCGGGCTATGTTTATACTGCTGCTCTGTCCTGGGTTTATTGTTTATACTGCTCCCATCCAATTAGTGCCAAGTTAAGGGTGGTATAAAGGGGTCAAATGCATGACAATTGGCCGGGGCTCAGGACGGGAGGGTCCCGTCAATCCCGTCCCCAGACTTGTTGGTCTACTCCCCGGCAGGGATGGGCTGGGGATGGGTCGGGACCCTAGACTTGAGAGTTGGACAGTCTAATTCCGGGGGGGGGGGGGGGGGCACTCCCTATCTTTTCTATAGTCACTATGTGCGAACATCACCCTAAATTTGCTACCCTTATCAAGGGGCAAACTTTTTAAAAAGCATAGCCTTTTCAAGATAAACTTACCAGAAAAACGGACCCTAATCATCAATGACCCTGAAAAATATACCCTAATCACAATTAAAAGAAAATAATTTGGATCTGCCGGGTCTAGCTTGTAGGCCCATGTTACTGGAAACCAACCTTCTTTTTTTGCTCCTACTATGTAACCATAAACATAGTCTGTCCCCTGAAGGTCAAATCTAACGACGTGAGAGGGGGGGATAAAAAAAGCACAATATAGTTTATTTAGGAAACCCTGGGTCTCTTAGCCGATATTACTTATTGCTGAGGTATATCTGCTAATAGAGGGTCAACTTTGGCTAAGAGTGGCTAATATTTAGACATTTCCTCTGGTTTCTGCTAGAAATTGTCGGGTATTAATAATAAGGGTATGGTTGAGACTGGGGGTCACTCCAGATATCCTTTTGTAGGCTACAGGTACATGATTCTACTACATGTACACATGTAGGTACGTGATCATCACGCTACATGAGTATATCTGCAAAATTTGACTAAGAGACCCTGGTTTCCTAATAAACTACACTTTCCACCTCTCTCTTGCGCGCATTGTGGAGTAGGAGACGGTATAGCGTTGGCTCATACTCATAGCAGATCTGAATGGTCAGGCAAGACGATGCTGAGCCTCTTTATATAATTTACTTTGTCACTTCTACGTATTTAGACTGATTTATCAACCCTAACCTGGGACTGGTTCTGCCATGTCACAGGAGGTTGGCACTAGTATTTAAGTCCAGCAAACAAAATTTATACCTAGTGGTCCCATGGAAACGAAATTATACCTAGTGGCCCCAGGGCAGCATTTCACCTTGGAGACTGGGACCACTAGGTATAATCCCCTTCATTACACAGGGGGTCTATAGTCTGTGTTGTGATATGATTTAAAGGATGTGTGGACCGGACATGCTAAATGAAATCCAAACTGTTTATACAAGACCACCAATTAAGGAGTATACCTACTGGCCCCTGATTTTATACCTACTGTTCCCTACTCCTTTAAAGACCCTAAACTCTTCTTATAAGACAACCTTTTGACAAGTTTGGATCCCTTTATTTTATCAGTGTAGAGTGAGGAGGAGAAGGACAGGAGTGAATAAGTGAACTCTGAGACAACTTTAATGCAATGGAGATTGAATGGTGGGAGACACTGGTATGGGGGTTGCAGTGTATGTATATTGTTGTTCTATCGTCATCACTCTGCGTGTTTTCCTCTGTTGTTTCACACAAGGACAACAGCAATGTAAATTCCATGCCCTTGCCGGGGTGTATGTATCATAAGAGGTCACTATCTTTGATTCCCGAGATGCCCGGTAGGTGTCATCACCGGGCCGTGACCATTCAGCTGTCTTCCACACAGGTGAGGTAGTAGTGTCCCCCTCTTGTGGACAGGTGACGAACTAGGCCCCAGCCCCACACCCCTCTGTAGACATCGACCACAGTGAGTCTACACTGATATCCCTTTCATCGCTTCAAATCCTCTATCCCAGCGTTTTCCTCGATTTCATTCTGCATGTTTTTGCTATTTCTGTCACTGGTTCCCCTGGCCTCATGCCTTCTGACAATACACTTCTGTAGTGTACATTATAGGTGTAAAATATATAATTGCGTCGACATGTAATATTTGAGATTACTATTGCTGTGGCCTAAACCTCCAGAGTAGCATGCCTTTATGACATGCAATAAGTTTACTATAGGTAAAGGCATCGCCAGTTATGTAATTATAGTATAACGTATCATTTAGTCTAATAATAATATTCTTATGTGGCCTCACATCTAATCTATACAACGTTCATATCTAGCCTGTGTTACCCCTCCCCTCCTCACCTGTTCATCCCCTACAGGTGTGTGTCATGGGGAAATGGACACAGGTTTTTGTCACACCTGAGCAACAGGTGTAAGTGAATGGGGGGGGGGGCTGATAGCAAGTGTGATTCAGTGTGTGTGTGTGTGCTGAGGAGGGGTGTAGAAGATGGGCAGGTGAGAGTCACCCAGGTGAGACAGACACTTTGTCTGCATGGTAGACACTTCTACAGGTAGCTACAGGTGTCTTATAAATATATCCAAGGTAGGAGACATGTATGGCAGGCTTGTTATTGCTATATCTCAGTTGTATACAAGTCACAACCAGTCCAGATAATAAGTCAAGTCTCAAAATATCAATATACCTATATCTTTATAGCTCTAGCCAACAAGCTAGTTCTAGATAGCTAGCAAACTTCAACACTTCGATATTGGCAATATTGATAAGTATAGATATGAAAACAACTACTTGTACTCGGATAAGAACAACATTGCTGGAAATAATACAAGCCATAACGTGTATTCTAGGCTTTGATACGCCTCCCTAGACTTCTAGGCTTAGTCGTACAGCAGCAGGCTATGTTCTGTTTATTGTAATTGAATACCCCATTCTTAGGATTCTGGGATTGCAATGTGAAGATAAGGTAGGCATGGTTGGATATTTTAGTGTGTAAGGAAACATAGATGTAGTGAAGCAAAGTATGTGATTATTTCATTGTTGCTGATCATGCCAGGAGCAATGAACATATGTGAACCATTATTGTTTACCTTTTTTCGAATAGTACTGTACATATAGTACTAGTAGTCGGCACATGTGTTTAGCAGTGGACAGTGTTCAGTGCTCTAGCCACCCTGCCCTGGGAGTCCAGATCGTGCCATATATTGACCCATATTGCTATATAGCGCTGTGACCGTGTCTATTACCTATTACCCTGAGTAATTACTATCAACGGTACGAGCAGGTGCATGTATGTAATACCATCGTCTATAATGTAATGTATATACTAGCCAGTCACGAGCTTGAACTTGTTTTATTCATTGTGTCATTTATTTAATTACCCATCTGTAATACACATACAAAGGGGAATAATTCGAATTTAAGTATGACTGATAGGCTAGGGTTTGTCAAGTTGAAAAGTGGGAGGGGCTTTAATTAAATCTCCGCCTTTGGAACCTGTACAGACATGCTAGATATGATACAGCTGTAATATGGGGCGTAATACTTGATTAGTATGTGACTCAGGACACCTTGTGCTCACAGGACGTTAGAGTTAAAATGTGCTGGGCTCACTAAACCATTGAACACCGGACCTGAATATGTTACCTTTGATGTTGACGAGTCCCAGAGGTATAAAGGGGCAATGAAAATTAACGTCGGACTGACAAACATGTACTGGCCTGCAAGACAGGTATATTGTAGAGGCTATATTCCTAGGGGTGTCTTTTACCCCCACCCCCTCCCTACCCTTACCTCTACGGGTTTGGTATAGGTTATGAAGGTGATTGATTGCCCTACAGTCGCAGCACACACCTTGACCCAGACGGACACCTGATACAACAGGTTGTAGTCGTATACAGGAGTAGGGGGCTGGATGGCAGGTGTGCTGGCATGGAGGAGGGGAGGGTGGGGGTCACAGGATAGTGGAGTGCAGGGATAGGTTATCAAGAGTCTAGCAGATCGTGAGG
The DNA here is from genome assembly GCA_947462335.1 of Harmothoe impar. Lineage (NCBI taxonomy): Eukaryota > Metazoa > Annelida > Polychaeta > Phyllodocida > Polynoidae > Harmothoe > Harmothoe impar. The sequence continues at coordinate 10,077 of CANHQG010000798.1, forward strand.
TCATGGGAGGGGATGGGAGGACTGGAGAGAGGAGGGCAGGGGAGTATCAAAAGGAAAGTACTAAGATGCAAAACTGGGCAAGGGACTTGTCAGATTGTCAGAGGGGAGTTAATGCAGGGAATCAAAGGGTAATGGACGAGGTGGGTGTACACATGCAGATCAGGGCATTGGGACAGAGCTATGGTTGTTTCTGTAATTGGTTCCGAACCTTTGTAATTGATTAAAATAAGAAATCATTGTCTTACCAACACGACTTAATTTAGTTTCCTCCAAATCTCTAAGGAGGGATGGGTTGGGGCAGAGGCGTGTACAGCCGACTGCAGCCAGTAGAAGAGGGCATCCTGGAGTGTTTGGAGACGTTCTGGATTGAGAGCTATTGGGTAGCAGCTGAACTGGAGGGAGATCTGGTGTCAGAAGTTGTGACACAGATTCACCACACGTCCCCACGTGCCTCGGTGTCAAATATACAAACAGGTTGAGCGTTTGGACTTTGCCGCCAAAATTATCCAAGCGGGACGTGGCACGCGCCAGGACAGGGATCGTCTGCGATGTTTTTGGATGGGATTACTCAGAGAGGGATCTAACTCCTCCCCCACGCAACCCCCCTCCCTCTCCTCCCCCTCCTCCCCCAACAACAAATACACAGCATCTCAGTACGCCTGCGCGCAGGGGGCAGGTGGGATGTCAGTGGGGCGCCACCTGTCGCCAGGTGATGGTGGTGGGATCCGGTCATTACCCGCTACAACGACTGGATGAAATGTCGTCTGCTTCAAGGAGGGTGGCTGGTTAGCGGCGCGTGGCGGCACAAGACCGGCACGTGGCTGGGTACAAGCGTGGGTGAGGTGGGAGGGAGGGGTGGGTGATAATAGTGCGTGTACTACTTCTGGCAAGTCACCCTGTCACCACCTGTATGTATATGAAAAATCTAGATCCCACTTTCTCCACCAGGCTTTTCTATCCAGAGCAGCTGATCCTTAACTTGACAATAGGTGTACATGTACATGTGTGTGGAGGGGGGGGGGCTCAAACCTAACATCTGATCTACTCACAACAACGTTATCTAGTCACTCACTCGCCACCTGCACGTATAAATTAGACCCTCACTCCCCCCACCTCCCCCCACCCTACTCAGCCCCTGCACAGCTGATCCCAGAGATCAGGGAAGCATATCAAGACACCAGGTGGGATTGTCGTCTGCCAGCAGCTATAGCAGACGGCAACTGACACCATGTTCTGGATCTCTGTGTATAGGGGTGCCATGTGGTGTCAGAAGGGAGTGGGGGTAAAACTGGTTTGTCCATACCAAAGCCTGCTAATTGAGCACAGGTGGCCTCACATGCTTTGTTATGATAATCATGACATACACACGATATTCTCTAATGTATTTTATGTTAAATGCGGACAACGTCAAAGTGGGTCAATCTTTTTAGATTGTTACATGGGAATGTAGTATAAAATTGTGAAATACATTTTCTCGTATACGTTAGGCTATGTTTTATTTGATATCAGAGTGGCAGTTTACATGTTGAGGGGAATATGTGATTTCAACATTTCACTTTAAATCTCCATCAATTCTAACATAACACATACTAGTATTCTGTTTGACCTTGTTGAGGTCAGGAGGTCATCCCCAGTCCCCCCCCAGTCCTGCTGCCAGGGGATCCCTTCAAACAATGGTACATGTATAATCAACCCTCCCCCCTTTCACCCCTAAATCATGTGGTTCTCCGTGGGGCTTGAGACCTGGGTATTTGACCTTAGAGGATGGCAGGAGCAGGGTGAGGGACCATTATGGGTACCTGTTGTTTTAACGGGGGCGAGGTAGGGTGATCAGCATACCACAGAAGGGGGCCTCACAGATGGGCAGACAATTAAGGCTGGTGACGTCAAGTTGGGGGGGGGGGGGGTACATTAGGGGTGAGTTGTGAGAGAGGTGAATTATTACCCCCCAGGTAACAACAGGCAGACAGGTGGGTGCATGCAGCGACAAGTGCATTTTCATTTTTTCAACGCGTGTTTAATTTATTTTAGTGAATTTTTAAATGGTTTAATTATTTTATTGATGGTATATTTGAGCATAATGCCACCCCCTCCCCCTGTGATTATATGATACTCTGGGTGTGTTAAATGCCAGGGCAGCAGTACGTCATCACTTATGCATTGTGTATCAAAGATAATCAATAAAGTTATCTAGGTCAGTTATATTACATTCATCCTCTAATAATAAACCGATGGAATACGGCCTTACAATGCAAAAGGCATAGTAGAATTTAATACAATATGTATTATGATGGTCTATATTGTCTATATAAACATGCATTATGTAGGTTATAAGTTACTACAGGTGGGCCTGTATGGGAAAAGAAAGGTGATATGGTAATCAAACGGTGTTCCTCAATCAATAGCAAACTGTACTTGAAATTCCGTATACCTACGTGTTGATGCATGCATGCCCATCCACACCTCTTTCCTTGAGGTTAGCAGCTCATCCACTCACTCGCCATTCCCCAATCACTCACTGCCCATGCTGCTGTCGTCAATTTTCCTCTTACTTTCAGTCTCATATGGTGTCATGTGCACATGTTAATAATGTATCAATACAGAGGTGGGTCCACTCTCCCCTCTGTATGGAAAGTTCGCGTGTAAACAGTGAACCTTGACTTGGGTGTCACCCCTCCCCAAGATTTTTATCACTCTGTGCATGGCACTAATCACGGCCATCAAAAAGCCCTCGCCAGCAAACTTCCAGAGATGACCTTTTCTTAGTCAACCGGGGAAGAAAAAAGGTCATAAAAGGTCGCAAAGGTCACGTCGTCGGCCCCGGTCGCGTGCCTGCGTCCCCCCAGTGTCAAGTCGCGGTCGGATTTATTTCAGGAAAGGGGTTAAAACAAAATTGGCGGGAAAATCGACGATAGCAGACGACTTTTGTCGCAGATGGTCAAAAAGAGGCCGCCGCGCGTCCCCGCTAGGTGGCGTCGGCGTCCCGCAGTGACCACGTGACTTCAAACGGAGACCGCTCAGTAATGGCGGCCGGATTTCAGGGGAGGGGGCAAAGAGGAAGTTCGGAGGTGATCGATTCCAAAGAGCTGCGATTGAAAGCAGGCGGGCACTGCAGGGGCCCTACTTCTCTCATTTGTAGGAGACTTTTAATTATTCTCCTATTAGGTGATGAGAGGGCTGGGTGACTGGAGCCGTGGGGGTCTCCCTTGGGGCTTATCCTACTCACGAGCGGCGCTTATACCCTCATCTTACTCTCCCGGACCCTAATCTCTCTCAGGGGTGTCTTGATTACAACCAGAAAGGGTCAGATATCTGCCCTGAGGAGGATGTGGGGACAACATTTGCAAATGATTAGAAAAAGGGCAGTTAGAAAATAGCCACAGGTCTTCATAGAGTTCGGGGTGGGGATGTCTCAATGAAAGAGGTGTGATGCATTAGTGTGGTTAATCTTGGACCTTTTGTCACTAATTGAATGATGAGAATATTAATAATTTCATTAAAATCTTAGAACGTAAATATTCATACATTTGATCTGTATACATGTATACTGAGTGTCTCTGTTATCAGGCACCGTGACATGTTAACATCTCACAATTGAAAATAAGAGGGAAATGCCCAATTATCGAACTGCTTTATGCCTAATCTGTCTACAAGTGTTGTGCACCAAGGACCCCCACCCCCGGGACACCCCTCCCCTCCATGCAGCACTGATTAGAAACAGTACATATGGCATGTTCCCAATGAGAACCAAACCAGCTTATATTTTGAACTTGACCTTTTATAAGTAGGTTCATTAATTAGCCAGTTCAATAAGTTCATTCAGGTTATGAACCAGGTTCATATCTCCCCGCCCCCTCCTCATCCTCACTCACCTACGATACACTTCACCAATTCCAATGGACTTTTCATGGTTGGCTTCACTCCTTGAAGGAATGACTGACCACGGCATGGGTCCTCACCTTGCCGGCAGATGGCTGGTCTGTGACCTTGAACTCTCGGACAAGATGTTATCCGCGAAGCCCTGGGACGCACGCATGGACACACGCACGCGAACGCAGACAAACGCCTTCGGCCGCGATCTTTGACAGTCAAGGATTACAGGAATAATTGGATTAAATGTCTGCCTCAATCTGGGAACGCTGGCAGCAGCTGGGTGACATTTCATGATGGGGGAGGTGTGTGTGGAGTAAAGGGGCTATGAGGCTATGGAAGGCTATCTATATACTGTGATATGTATGGTGGAGCATAATTATACGCATTTAATACCATATATATGTGTACAGTGTATATATATTGAAGTCAAGTTTTTAGGAAAAGGAAAGGGGTATATCTTTCTGTGATGTATGCCAGCTGTCTTTATGTTGAATATAGGTGTTTGTGTACATGCAGAGGAGCACCATGTGCATCAATGTATACATAGCAATTGGACTGTCTGGGGACCTACAACCCTAGACATGTGCCTCTGAACATGTGTTGGCATCTTCACACACATATCTCTATACTCAAACAACTCCTGCTAATTCCGACCACCAAATGTCAGATATGTAAATCAGGGCGCGTGCCCACCACTCCTTAAATGGAAGTGGGACGCTTTGGGGCACGTGTTGAGTGTTGACAGCCCATCTTCCTGACTTCCTTCCTTGACCCCCGACCCCTCACAACTCTCCCCTCCCCTACACCTGGTTCGCGCCTGCGCACTGTGTCCGTCTTCAGGGCCCTGATAGTCAATATTTGTAGGTCCTTAAAGGGCCGAGGTCATGTGACATGGGAAGACGCCATCTGGTGTTTGGGATCGCCACTAGTGTGCTGACCGAGAGGTATGTCAGTTAGGAAGGGCATTACTGATATATGTACATATATATCTGTATGTGTACATGTATAGTATAGGTGTATCATAGAGCGATAACAACTATCTCTATCAGATTAACCACTAATGTATCTATAGAGTATGTAGGGGCTACTATACTGCGGACATAAGTTAGTGATAAGAGGGATGGGTATTGGAAGGGCCTAGGTCCTGCTTTATTTACCACCAGTGCTGCTTATACAATGAAGCACATTGTATACACTCAGTGTGCCATTAGTTGAAATAATAGCACAGGGGGCCTTCTTGTTAAAAAGTGCATTAAAGTCAAGAGCTGGATCAAAATGTGTCACGTGCATGATAGTGGTTCTGAGAAGCTATTAATAGCAAATAGACACAGATGTTGCTTGGTCAGATGTATACTATTGATATATCTCTAGGAGTGGTTTCTATATAAATTAAGTATGTGATTGTCTTAAAGTACTCAAATTTACCTTCTGTTAGTCTGAGGCTAATTACCTTACCTTCTGGTACTGTACCCCCGGCCATACCTGTACCCATATACACACAGGTGGGGGTGGGCCAAGATGTCACCACTACCATCCCCATGAACCTGCCACCACCCCTACCCTCACCACCCCACTCGGCATTAACCTGTTGCAGAGTGCACTTTGCACACTTTAATGACAAGATGGACTATTTTACCTGTTATGGCACGTGCCCTACATCATTGCTGCACTTTAATATATCACCCCTCCATGCACCCCCCACTTGTGTATATGAAATAAAAAGGGGGGCGGAAGAGGGGTGGGGTGGAATTAAGTATACTGGGAAACAATTTACCCATATATCCACACCCACACATACCCACACACAATGTCATGTATAAAAATATGAAATACATGTAACCAGTATAATTATAGATAGTGTTATCTACTAGTATTCATTTTTGATTGAAACTTCAATTGTTTCAAAATATTTAAAGCTTAATATGTTATCATCACATAGGTCTGTACATTGTATCTCTGTGAGGGTTGAGATCCAGACTGATCCCTATAAAAATACACAGACCACAGAGAGATCGCAGGTACCACAGGTAGGGTGAAACTGCAACTTGTGGGAGAGAGCAACAGGGCTACGCTGGCATCTGTGTGATGTCACACATGATTAGTATTGGGGTATTGGCAGGGTTACTTTATAATGGTGCTTTTTTTTGGGGGGGGGGGGGGCAATTAAGGCCGTCTATTTCAGTATTCTACCTCCAGAAAAGTCTCCATTCCATGTAGCAGAGGGTGAGGGCGTGTTGGGAGGGGTGGGGTGCAGTAGAGCGTGACGGCAGGTGCATGCAGATGGCGCTGCGTGACGAGGCATGGCCCCGAAACCTGGATATTTATATGTACAGTGTATGTACTTTATTGGCTTATAAAACACGGGGGTGCTATTGT
>CANHQG010000799.1:0-16180 GCA_947462335.1 Harmothoe impar
CCTGTGTGAAATACCCTCAGAATCACCGCCTGTGTGCTATTAGCTATCCATAGGTGTTTGAATTGTGTAAATCCTCCAATTAGAACAGAAGTTATGACATATAAACTGTAATTGCAGGCCTTGCAGAGTTTCTTTCAATTTTAAACCATGAATTGTTATAAAAAAATGCTTTATAATGCACTGATTGACATCTTGATTTTCAAAATTTTCTTGGGGGAGCATGCCCCCAAACCCCCCTAAAGAAGTTGTGGCGCTTTGCTTGCGCGATGCAGCGCTTCACTTGTTATCATGCCATCATTTGACAAAAATTTATGGTGTGCTTTTTCATCCTGCGGAGAAGCCTGAATGACATGGACAAGCTGTGTCAGCCGCTCTGCTGACAGGCTGTGGGCTGACAGTGGTGCTACATGCGGTTCCTGTCAGCTTGAGTTAGGGTTAGGGTTATACCTGTATATATATACTGCAGTAGCAGTGACTGAGGGCTAGGTACCCTCCCCCTCCCCTAACTACACCTGTAAAGACAGCATTAGGGTGATGTACCACAGGGACAGGGTCCCTGCTACAAGTGCACCTCTACAAGCGACCCCCTCCCCCCACATAGGGACCCCCCACTACACCTGTAGCTACAGCAGTGACTTGGCAGAGGCTGGTGTTACTATGGTGACCGCACTGACTATTGTTACGCTGGTACCTTGGCACCTTACCTCCCACTTACCTCACACCGGGCACCAGCAGCTGCCAACATGGCCGCCGGGTCAGGGGGTCAGGGGGTCAGAGTGGTTGTGAATGCTGTGTTTGGTGTATCGTGTAGATATGAGGTAAATATGGGCCTAAATGTGTTTTATCCTGCAGTATGTGTAGTAGTGCCATGTGGCCTGGGGGCGTGGCAGGCGGCATGTCGCGCGGTCCCCGATCATCCTTAGCCACCACCGTGTCATGGTGCAGCACCCTCCTCATGAGGCCGGGAAAAAGGAGATTATAAAATATCCTGGAAATTTCTAGAAGTTAGGGTCAGTTTGATAGGTAGGCCTATTATCTCTGAAGAGTTAAAAGTTCTCCATGTCATGCAGGCTTGGTGTATAAACTTCCCCAGGGTATATGTTGGAACATTTTTAGTAGACTGTAGCATCTTGCCATGTTTTATACATGAAGGCCCACATTGTTGTTGTATCTTGTTGTAAACATGGCTACTTGTGTCCTCATTATGCAGACCTTTATGTGTCCTCAGAGGCAATAACTGGAGATGGAAGTGAGGCCCCCGGGGGTCCTCGGTCAGACCCTGGGGGGTCCTCGGTCAGACCCTGGGGGGTCCTCGGTCAGACTGGGGGTCAACTCAGTGCCCTATCTAGAACCTGACCAAGTACTTCTATGTTTGACACACAGATACACTGGTGTATGTACATGTACGTTACACATATATAGAAGGGGTTAGTTCCTTAATCAAAGACACATCAAGTTACAGGATGACCTTCTCTAAGTTACAGGATGACCTTGTCTAAGTTACAGGATGACCTTGTCTAAGCTACAGGATGACCTTGTCTAAGACACATTAAGTTACAGGATGACCTTGTCTAAGACTAGGAGTGTCATTGCTATCCAATTTATTTCGATTTCGATTGTCACTTTTTCTGGTCTCGATTTATCGATTATATCGATTTATTTTGGTCTGGGATCAGTGGTTAAAATATGCTTGATAATGAATGTTTTCAATTGTTTATTACAATATGTAGCACATGTAGGCTATATTCAGAACTTTTGATACACATTCGGGAGGTAATTTGGCCAAATAATATGCCTTTTAAGGGCAGCATTTTCAACCTAATGAATAAGTTGGTTCTAGTTGGAATATTTGTGCAATTCTTCCAAATTTGAAGAGGTTAATTCCTGGCCAATGTGTGGGTCAAAATGTGTATCGATATAATGCTTTTATCGATGCAATAATCGCAATTCCGGAAATGTCGATGTATCGATTTGCTGGGTATCGATGACAGTCTAAGACACATTAAGTTACAGGATGGCCTTGTCTAAGTTACAGGATGACCTTGTCTAAGACACATTAAGTTACAGGATGACCTTGTCTAAGACACATTAAGTTACAGGATGACCTTGTCTAAGTTACAGGATGACCTTGTCTAAGTTACAGGATGACCTTGTCTAAGACACATTAAGTTACAGGATGACCTTGTCTAAGACACATTAAGTTACAGGATGACCTTGTCTAAGACACATTAAGTTACAGGATGACCTTGTCTAAGGCACACTAAGGACTCTCAGCACCCATATTGCACTAAAACAGTTTAGATGGTTTAATTCCAAGTGAATGAGTTCAGCCTGTACATATGATACATCATTTTAACCGCCTATGATATCTTTATCAAATTCCTTCCATCATTTGACATTTTTGTCACTGTGGAATGTGAATGGAACAAAAACGTTCCTTTTTATCTTCTTTTCTTTTCAACACCATTATGGGATGGAAATTGGACATAATACTAAGGTTTAACAATTTGAAACTGATATTGATGTCAATACCTGGGGTCCTTTTTTTCTTTTCTTGATATTCCAATTATTAAGGTCTACAGAGACCTTCAAAGTTGCATAGTTACCAAAAAATGGTAAAAATGGCTATCTACCCCTATTATCGCCCATTTTTCAGCTAACTATACAACTTTGAAGTGCTCTGTAGACCTTAATGATTGGAATATCAAGAAAAGAAAAAAAAGGACCGCAGGTATTGACATCAATTTTAATTCTAAATTAAAAATTCCAAGAATTTTGTCCAATTTCCATCCCATAATGATGTTTGGAAAAAAAGAGGCTGAAAATGGAACGTTTTTGTTCCATCCACATTCTACAGTGACAAAAATCTAAAAAAATGAAAGGAATTTGATAAAGGTATTATAGACCGTCAAAATGATGTATCATATGTACAGGTTCAACACATTTACTTGGAATTAAACCCTCCAAACTGTTTTAGTGCCATTTGGGTGCTGAGAGTCCTTAAGTTACAGGATGACCTTGTCTAAGACACATTAAGTTACAGGATGACCTTGTCTAAGTTACAGGATGACCTTGTCTAAGTTACAGGATGACCTTGTCTAAGACACATTAAGTTACATGATGACCTTGTCTTAGACACATTAAGTTACAGGATGACCTTGTCTAAGACACATTAAGTTACAGGATGACCTTGTCTAAGACACATTAAGTCACAGGATGACCTTGTCTAAGTTACAGGATGACCTTGTCTAAGTTACAGGATGACCTTGTCACATTTACAGGATGACCTTGTGTTTTACAGATCGCCGTGTGACACGAGATGCTGCAGGATTAACAGAGTTACCTGGATACAGAACCTCACGGTGTAACGACAAAGGTACGTCAGACACTCTGCTGTACAGTGTAGTAAAACCATTCTTAATAACTTAAAATTGTAACCCCTAAAAAACTCAATACTGCATCCACATTGATTTGTTGTCTGTGTATTAAGGCAGCACTGGCTGCTTTCATGTATCGTGTGTACAAATAGGTACCGTGCAATAAAACACTGCTGTCCTCTGACATGGACTCATCCCACGGGGGACATTGACTTATCCCGGTACAGCTGGTTAGACACAGAACCACCCCCGCCCCCTGGAAGAAACACGGATGCACGCACACACACACACACCCACATGTGCACACACACGCACGTACACACAACAGGAAGCATGGATGTATATATGTGTGATATGCTGTGTGTGATAACTGCAGGAAGCTGTGACTGTGAGTGGCACACAGCTGATACAGCCTCTGTGTGTGTGTGTGTGTGTGTGTGTGTGTGAGTGGGCAATGGGTACGGTGTATAGGTTTTGGCAGCATGCAGGAGGAGGAGGAGGGAGGGTTGCTGCTGCTGCCAGTTACTCTGTATTACACCATGATGTAACCCTCACTAGGACGCCCAGTACACCCCCCCCCCCCCCCACCACCCTCACACACACACTACACCCTTCAGCTGCCCACCAGCACCAGCTCACATGTTTTAAACCACTCCATCTTGCTATTGTCTCACAGCCAACTTGTAACCTGCCCCCTGCCTGTCTCTGCCTCTGTTCCTGCCTGTATCTGTCTCTGTCTCTGTCCCTGTCTGCCTCTGTCCCTATCTGTCTCTATCCCTTTCCCTGCCTGCCTCCGTCCCTGCCTGTCTCTGTCCCTGCCTGCCTCTTGTCCCTGTCCATGTATCTCTCTCCCTGCCTGCCTCTGTCTGTCTCTGTCTCTGTCCCTGCCTTCCTTTGTCCCTGCCTTCCTTTGTCCCTGCCTGCCTGCCTCTGTCCCTGCCTGCATATCCCTGTCCCTGCCTGTCTCTGTCCCTGTCTGTGTCGGTCCCTGCCTGCCTCTGTCCCTGCCTGCCTCTGTCCCTGCCTGTGTCTGTCCCTGCCTGCCTCTGTCCCTGCCTGTCTCTGTCCCTGCCTGTCTGCCTTTGTCCCTGCCTGTCTCTGTCCTTGCCTGTCTCTATCCCTGCCTGTCTGTCCCTGCCTGTCTCTGCCTCTGTCCCTGCCTGTCTCTGTCCCTGCCTGCTTCTGTCCCTGCCTGTCTCTGTCCCTGCCTGTCTCTGTCCCTGCCTGTCTCTCCCTGCCTGCCTCTGTCCCTGCCTGTATCTGTTTCCGTCCGTCCCTGCCTGTCTCTGTCCCTGCCTGTCTCTGTCCCTGCCTGTCTCTGTCCCTGCCTGTCTCTGTCCCTGCCTGCCTCTGTCCCTGCCTGTATCTGTTTCCGTCCGTCCCTGCCTGTCTCTGTCCCTGTCTCTATCCTTCTCTGTCCCTGCCTGCCTCTGTCCCTGCCTGTCTCTGTCCCTGCCTGCTTCTGTCCCTGCCTCTGTCTGTCCCTGCCTGTCTCTGTCCCTGCCTGTCTCTGTCCCTGCCTGTCTCTGTCCCTGCCTGTCTCTGTCCCTGCCTGTCTCTGTCCCTGCCTGCCTCTGTCCCTGCCTGCCTCTGTCCCTGCTCCGCCCATCCTCCTGTATACCACCTCCCCTTCTCGTACTGTACAGCTTGCTGTATAGTTTACAGGCCATTAGAGTGGAACAATATTTCAACTAGACACTTCGCCACATAAACCTCTCACAGAACAAAACCTGGCTTGCCGCCTCCCCTCACTCACAGCTTTTTACCATATAGCGGCCGCTCTGTTCCCGTCTGTGGATGTTCAATAGTTTATTACAGGCTAAGTCGGTGGTCGGGTAGAGTGGGTTTTACCTAAGTCGGTGGTTTGTAGTACTGGGGTTTACATGGGTTTATTACAGAGTCAGTGGTGGCATTTGGAGAGCTGTATTTTATAATTGTTTTTAATTAAAGATGAGGTTCTAATGACAGAGGTACATATTGATAGCCACATACAGAAGGCTGTGTTGTGATATTGGTGTGAAGTGGTGGAGACAAACAGCGGGACTCAGTGTGTCATTTAAGGGTCCTTAGGCTGTTAAACGAGCATGGCAGGGGGTCGTGGAAGCCGGAGAATGGGGAGGAGCTGAAGTTGGGAGGGGGACTGGAGGGAGCAGCTCAGGGGAGGGGAGCAGCTCAGGGTGAGGGGAGCAGCTCAGGGTGAGGGGAGCAGCTCAGGGTGAGGGGAGCAGGTCAGGGTGAGGGAGCAGGTCAGGGTGAGGGGAGCAGGTCAGGGTGAGGGAGCAGGTCAGGGTGAGGGCAGCAGCTCAGGGCGAGGGCAGCAGCTCAGGGTGAGGGCAGCAGCTCAGGGTGAGGGCAGCAGCTCAGGGTGAGGGCAGCAGCTCAGGGTGAGGGCAGCAGCTCAGGGTGTGGGGAGCAGCTCAGGGTGAGGGCAGCAGCTCAGGGTGTGGGGAGCAGCTCAGGGTGAGGGCAGCAGCTCAGGGTGAGGGGAGCAGCTCGTGGTTAGGGGAGCAGGTCAGGGTGAGGGCAGCAGCTCAGGGTGAGGGCAGCAGGTCAGGGTGAGGGCAGCAGCTCAGGGTGAGGGGAGCAGGTCAGGGTGAGGTATGTTGGGGTGTGAGATATAGGCTCTTGGTTGCAGATTATGGGGATTAGGAGAGTAATTAGAGGGCAGCAGCGGGGAGAGGGAAGCAGGAATATAGTAGAGTCATTAAAGTGTAGACCGTGTGGAGGGTGAGTTGTGAGGTACAGGGTGGGGGTCGTAAATGACTATACGTGGTGCTCCCAGTGTGATGAATGTGTGTGTGTGTAGGGGGGGGGGTCCCTGGGGGAGTCTGTGGGCTGGCTGCTGTATGTGTGAGTGTATGTGTGTATGTGTGGGGGGTGGAGTGGAGGGCAGGGTTTCGGGCCTTTAGGGGTTTGGCAACAGCCGGGTTGTAGCAGATCAATAGCGGCCCCTGCAGGTCACGACCTCCAGGTCACAACCCGCTGACCTTCACAACGACACCACCGGGACACGGCCACAGGGCCAGCCCTGTACATGTAAGATATAGTGTGGCAAGACTTGTTGCCGTGTGTTGAGTTTGGTCAGTCTCATCAATGGTTGCTGGTAACTTCTCCTTGTCGTCATGTCATCTCAGTATGGTAACCATGGTCACTGGTACAGTGTTGCCGAAATAACGCCGGCACGCCGGCTTTTGCCGGCGTAGAATCTTAATGGCCGGCGTAGGGCCTTAGGACACAGGCCAGAATGGCCTGCCATCATCTTAGCTTCCTAATACTGAAAGAATTTTTCAAATCGGCCAATTAGAAGTGAAGATAGAGCCATATTTGTAAAATTGTTTCATATTAAACATTTTTCAATTTCTTTTAAGTTTTTGCAAAGTATAAAACAGGTTTATGAAGGTACCTTGAAATATCAAAGTTCATATGGCCTGCGTGAGAAGTAAATGGCCTGCGTGAGAAGCCAAGACGCAGGCCACCTTGGCCTGCGTAGAGAAAAAGTTTTCGGCAACACTGCTGGTAGCCATGTCATAGTCAGGTTGTTGGTACCTCTGTCATCAGTTAGCATGACACCTCCCCGGTCACTGACACGGGTGTGTTGGTGGTGGCCATGACAAGGACCTGGTAGCAGTGTGTGAGTGGTGGCCATGACAAGGACCTGGTAGCAGTGTGTGAGTGGTGGCCATGACAAGGACCTGGTAGCAGTGTGTGAGTGGTGGCCATGACAAGGACCCTGTCTCTGGTAGCAGTGTGTGAGTGGTGGCCATGACAAGGACCTGGTAGCAGTGTGTGAGTGGTGGCCATGACAAGGACCTGGTAGCAGTGTGTGAGTGGTGGCCATGACAAGGACCCTGTCTCTGGTAGCAGTGTGTGAGTGGTGGCCATGACAAGGACCTGGTAGCAGTGTGTGAGTGGTGGCCATGACAAGGACCCTGTCTCTGGTAGCAGTGTGTGAGTGGTGGCCATGACAAGGACCCTGTCTCTGGTAGCAGTGTGTGAGTGGTGGCCATGACAAGGACCCTGTCTCTGGTAGCAGTGTGTGAGTGGTGGCCATGACAAGGACCCTGTCTCTGGTAGCAGTGTGTGAGTGGTGGCCATGACAAGGACCCTGTCTCTGGTAGCAGTGTGTGAGTGGTGGCCATGACAAGGACCCTGTCTCTGGTAGCAGTGTGTGAGTGGTGGCCATGACAAGGACCTGGTAGCAGTGTGTGAGTGGTGGCCATGACAAGGACCTGGTAGCAGTGTGTGAGTGGTGGCCATGACAAGGACCTGGTAGCAGTGTGTGAGTGGTGGCCATGACAAGGACCCTGTCTCTGGTAGCAGTGTGTGAGTGGTGGCCATGACAAGGACCTGGTAGCAGTGTGTGAGTGGTGGCCATGACAAGGACCTGGTAGCAGTGTGTGAGTGGTGGCCATGACAAGGACCTGGTAGCAGTGTGTGAGTGGTGGCCATGACAAGGACCCTGTCTCTGGTAGCAGTGTGTGAGTGGTGGCCATGAGTCAATGAGACATGGATGTTGTAGGTGGCGGGCGGCAGGGTGAACAGCTGATGTCAAGGTATTGGTGGCAGGAGAGGGTTAACGAGTGGTCACAGACCTGTTACTGAGGTCACACAAGGTCGCACACAGGTCACACAAGGTCACTGTAAACACACAACTAACACAGAATGCTGTAGCTAGTGTGTGTGTGTGGGGGGGGGGGGGGGAGGAGGTCCTGCCTGTAGGGTAGGTGGGGGTAGGTGGGGTTCGGCTGTAGTAACTAATACTAATAATCAGCGTTTTTCTCTGACCTCACTCAGAGCACAGACTGAGGTTACAGGAGATGTAATGTAGGAATACAGCAAGGACAGACTCTATGTGACTTGTCTCATGCGCCAAGTACACAAAACACCAAACCAATATAGGAGAAAATAAGGGGTGTGGGAGGGCACTATACACAACATATACTCATACCTTATAAAGAGGTGCTAAAACAATATCAGCCTGACTTAGGTACTGTGTACATAAGGGAGGTTTAGGGTGTGTGTGTGGGGGGTGGGGGGGGGGGGGGGTAAAGGCACAGCAGAGTGTGGGGAGTCGGGGGAGTGGAGGAGTGGGGGTCATGTAGTGAAGTGTGTGTGTGGGGGGGGGGGGGGGTGAAGGAGAGAGTAGCGGAGTAGCAGCAGGGTGGGTGTATAGCCTCTAAGTCTGTGTAATCCCATTACACTCCATGCTTAATTGGCTGCTGTTTGTAAAGTTAATGCTGCACTGAGGCCACTCGTGGTGGTTGGTGACCTGAGCAGGCAGCGTGCTGTATGTGGTAACCTGGTACAGGCAGCTGTCACATAGCCGCTGGGTGGTCACTGTAACTGGTATTGGTCCTACATCTCATAACTATAGAGTAACATGTGTAATATCTGCTTTATAAAGATTTTGGCATAGCCTACAAACGGTACTGTGTGCCTGCCTAACTCTAGATTGGTTTTAAGATATGTCGTCCATCTCTCCGTACAGGACGCACGTGTATGCTGGGGTGCCTGGATGTTCCACACGGCAGGATGCACCTGGACTGTACCATCATGACACACGTAAGTACAACAACACAACGACATGGCACTTCTCTCTTTTCTCCCCTCTCCCCTCCCCTTTCTCCCCTCTTCCCTTTCCCTTCTTCCCTCTTTCCTCCCCTTTCTCCCCTCTTCCCTTTCCTTCTTCCCTCTTCCCTCCCCTTTCTCCCCTCTTCCCCTCTTCCCTCTTCCCTCCCCATTTTCCCCACTTTCCTTTCCCCTCTTCCCTCTTCCCTCCCCTTTCTCCCCTCTTCCCTTTCCTTTCTCCCCTCTTCCCTTTCCTTCTTCCCTCTTCCCTCCCCTTTCTCCCCTCTTCCCTTTCCTTCTTCCCTCTTCCCTCCCCTTTCTCCCCTCTTCCCTTTTCCTTCTTCCCTCTTCCCTCCCCCTTTCTCCCCTCTTCCCTTTCCCTTCTTCCCTCTTCCTTTCCACTCTCCCCTCTTCCCTTCTCCCCCTCTTTTCCTTCTCTCCTCCTCCCTTTCCCTTCTCCCCTCTTCCCTCCTCCTTCTCCCCTCTTCCTTTCTTCTCCCTTCTCCCCTCTTCCCTTGCCCTCCTCCCCTCCTCCCTTCTTCTCCCCTTTTCCCTTCCACTCCCATCTTCCCTTCTCCTTCTCCCTTTCCCTTCTCCTTCTCCCTTTCCCTTCTTCCCTCTCCCCTTTTCCTTCTCCTCTCTCCCCCTCCCCATCTCCCCTATTGCCTTCCCTTTCTCCCTCGTCTCATACCCCTCTCCCCTCGTCCCATTACCCCTCTCCCCTCATCCCTTCCCCCGTCCCCCTCTTTCCTTACTCTTCCCAATTCCTGCCCCTTGTACTTACTCCATCCTCCCTTTCCCTTCTTCCTTTTCCCCTGTTCTAACCCCTTCTCCTCTTTCACATCTCCTCTCTTCCCCGCTCTGATCTCCCTCTTCCCCGTCCTCCCCTCATCTGACCCTTACCCCGTCCCCTGCTGCCTCAAGATGGTTGATGTATGATCCCGCTTTGTGTCAATATACCCTATGTCTTGCTGTGCTGTAGATACCTAATGATGTAACAGGGTGCAGTCTGTGGGTACTTGGGGTTGTGTGTGTGTGTGGGGGGGGGGGGGGGGTGCTGTAACCAGTCCCCGAGTGTCCGTCAGACCCACATCACCCAACACTAACTGTTATGTAGCTCCACATTCTCTGACACAACTCGGGGTCAGTCTCAGTCTGCTCTATACCACCCACATGTTAGACACTACATCAGTCTGTCCTGATACACAGGCACCAGTCTCAGTCTGCTCTATACCACCCACATGTTAGACACTACATCAGTCTGTCCTGATACACAGGCACCAGTCTCAGTCTGCTCTATACCACCCACATGTTAGACACTACATCCAGTCTGTCCTGATACACAGGCACCAGTCTCAGTCTGCTCTATACCACCCACATGTTAGACACTACATCAGTCTGTCCTGATACACAGGCACCAGTCTCAGTCTGCTCTATACTCCCCACATGTTAGACGCTGCATCAGTCTGTCCTGATACACAGGCACCAGTCTCAGTCTGCTCTATACCACCCACATGTTAGACCCTACATCAGTCTGTCCTGATACACCGGCACCAGTCTGCTCTATACCACCCACATGTTAGACACTACATCAGTCTGTCCTGATACACAGGCACCAGTCTCAGTCTGCTCTATACTCCCCACATGTTAGACGCTGCATCAGTCTGTCCTGATACACAGGCACCAGTCTCAGTCTGCTCTATACCACCCACATGTTAGACCCTACATCAGTCTGTCCTGATACACCGGCACCAGTCTGCTCTATACCACCCACATGTTAGACACTACATCAGTCTGTCCTGATACACAGGCACCAGTCTCAGTCTGCTCTATACTCCCCACATGTTAGACGCTGCATCAGTCTGTCCTGATACACAGGCACCAGTCTCAGTCTGCTCTATACCACCCACATGTTAGACCCTACATCAGTCTGTCCTGATACACAGGGCCGCTCGCTCAGGAATCATGGAAACTGGGGAAAGCCTTAGTGAAGTTTAGGGCGAGATGGTGGAGATGAATTCAATGTACTTATAAAACAGTCTCTACCAACTTCTCTATCCTCTTTAAACTTTGACTTTGTTTGAGACCAGATGGACCAAATATCCGCCCAGACAAGATGTGCGTCCTGTTTCACCAAATCCCCTCACACCAAACCACATCTTAATTGGGAGATTTCACTGCCAAAGAGTAGTCAACCTTAGACCAATATTAAAGCTGTCTGTCCATCCCCCGACCCCCTCTGACCCCCCCTGGACTAATCCTGACACCCCCTGCCACCCTCTGACCCCCCCCTGGACTAATGCTGACACCCTGGGCCATCATAGAGCCCCTCTCACAGGGCGCAGGGAGTAACGAGATATCACTGATCAATTAGAGTGAGATAATGAATCGCGGATCAGCTAACACTTAAAACAACTGTTACTATTAGTGTGTCCTGATGAAAGGTGACCGTCAGTTCACAGGGCAAGGTCGCAGAGAAACCTATCTTACATGTTATCAATCGAGTCAGAAAAGATTAGAATGAGACAAGGACACATGTCATCTCTACAGGCCAGCATGACCTCTGCAGGGTATGACAACCTTTACAAGACAGGTTAGCCTTTATATGACATAATGACCTTTACATGACCTCTATCGTACAGTATGACCTTTACAGTACACCATGACCTTTACAGTACAGTATGACCTTTACAGTACACCATGACCTTTACAGTAAAGTATGACCTTTACAGTACAGTATGACCTTTACAGTACACCATGACCTTTACAGTACAGTATGACCTTTACAGTAAATTATGAGTTTTACATTGTCTATGTGCTGGTACAGGACAAGAAACCTGTATAGGATGGCCTTTAAAGGATGACATGTACAGGGCAGGATGACCTTTACCACACATGATGACCTTTACAGAATGATGTATTATTTTACTACAGTAGCAGTGTTTGATGTAGTGTAGTGGAGCACCCTGTAGCACTGTGACCTCTCCATGCTGCCCCTTCCCCTGACGCCCATTCCTTACCGGCCCCATTTTAGATGAGTATCTCCGTGGTGTTTTCCTGATCCCCAGTTGATACAAAAGGCGTTGTTGTCGGGTCCTCGGGGAACCTGGTCACTGCCGCCTTTATAAACCACCACCAGGGGGCAGCAGGGTCTTACCGCTGGTCACCACCAGGGGGCAGCAGGGTCTTACTGCTGGTCACCACCAGGGGGCAGCCGGGTCTTACTGCTGGTCACCACCAGGGGGCAGCCCTGTCTTACTGCTGGTCACCACCAGGGGGCAGCAGGGTCTTACTGCTGGTCACCACCAGGGGGCAGCAGGGTCTTACCGCTGGTCACCACCAGGGGGCAGCCCTGTCTTACTGCTGGTCACCACCAGGGGGCAGCAGGGTCTTACTGCTGGTCACCACCAGGGGGCAGCCTTGTCTTACTGCTGGTCACCACCAGGGGGCAGCAGGGTCTTACTGCTGGTCACCACCAGGGGGCAGCAGGGTCTTACCGCTGGTCACCACCAGGGGGCAGCAGGGTCTTACTGCTGGTCACCACCAGGGGGCAGCCCTGTCTTACTGCTGGTCACCACCAGGGGGCAGCCGGGTCTTACTGCTGGTCACCACCAGGGGGCAGCCCTGTCTTACTGCTGGTCACCACCAGGGGGCAGCAGGGTCTTACCGCTGGTCACCACCAGGGGGCAGCAGGGTCTTACTGCTGGTCACCACCAGGGGGCAGCCGGGTCTTACTGCTGGTCACCACCAGGGGGCAGCAGGGTCTTACCGCTGGTCACCACCAGGGGGCAGCAGGGTCTTACCGCTGGTCACCACCAGGGGGCAGCAGGGTCTTACTGCTGGTCACCACCAGGGGGCAGCCGGGTCTTACCGCTGGTCACCACCAGGGGGCAGCCGGGTCTTACCGCTGGTCACCACCAGGGGGCAGCCGGGTCTTACCGCTGGTCACCACCAGGGGGCAGCAGGGTCTTACCGCTGGTCACCACCAGGGGGCAGCAGGGTCTTACCGCTGGTCACCACCAGGGGGCAGCCGGGTCTTACTGCTGGTCACCACCAGGGGGCAGCAGGGTCTTACCGCTGGTCACCACCAGGGGGCAGCCGGGTCTTACTGCTGGTCACCACCAGGGGGCAGCAGGGTCTTACCGCTGGTCACCACCAGGGGGCAGCAGGGTCTTACCGCTGGTCACCACCAGGGGGCAGCCGGGTCTTACCGCTGGTCACCACCAGGGGGCAGCAGGGTCTTACCGCTGGTCACCACCAGGGGGCAGCAGGGTCTTACTGCTGGTCACCACCAGGGGGCAGCCGGGTCTTACTGCTGGTCACCACCAGGGGGCAGCAGGGTCTTACCGCTGGTCACCACCAGGGGGCAGCAGGGTCTTACTGCTGGTCACCACCAGGGGGCAGCCGGGTCTTACTGCTGGTCACCACCAGGGGGCAGCAGGGTCTTACCGCTGGTCACCACCAGGGGGCAGCAGGGTCTTACTGCTGGTCACCACCAGGGGGCAGCCGGGTCTTACTGCTGGTCACCACCAGGGGGCAGCAGGGTCTTACCGCTGGTCACCACCAGGGGGCAGCAGGGTCTTACTGCTGGTCACCACCAGGGGGGCAGCCGGGTCTTACTGCTGGTCACCACCAGGGGGCAGCAGGGTCTTACCGCTGGTCACCACCAGGGGGCAGCAGGGTCTTACTGCTGGTCACCACCAGGGGGCAGCCGGGTCTTACCGCTGGTCACCACCAGGGGGCAGCAGGGTCTTACCGCTGGTCACCACCAGGGGGCAGCCGGGTCTTACTGGTCACCACCAGGGGGCAGCCTTGTCATACTGCTGGTCACCACCAGGGGGCAGCAGGGTCTCACTGCTGGTCACCACCAGGGGGCAGCCTTGTCTTACTGCTGGTCACCACCAGGGGGCAGCAGGGTCTCACTGCTGGTCACCACCAGGGGGCAGCAGGGTCTTACTGGTCACCAGCAGGGGGCAGCAGGGTCTCACTGCTGGTCACCAGCAGGGGGCAGCCATGTCTTACTGCTGGTCACCAGCAGGGGGCAGCAGGGTCTTACCGCTGGTCAACACCAGGGGGCAGCAGGGTCTTACCGCTGGTCACCACCAGGGGGCAGCAGGGTCTTACTGCTGGTCACCACCAGGGGGCAGCCGTGTCTTACTGCTGGTCACCACCAGGGGGCAGCAGGGTCTTACTGCTGGTCACCACCAGGGGGCAGCCGTGTCTTACTGCTGGTCACCACCAGGGGGCAGCCGTGTCTTACTGCTGGTCACCACCAGGGGGCAGCCGTGTCTTACTGCTGGTCACCACCAGGGGGCAGCCTTGTCTTACTGCTGGTCACCACCAGGGGGCAGCCGGGTCTTACTGCTGGTCACCACCAGGGGGCAGCAGGGTCTTACTGCTGGTCACCACCAGGGGGCAGCAGGGTCTTACTGCTGGTCACCAGCAGGCTATTGGTACAGACTGGGGAACCAGCTCCTCCCCAAGGTCAGCTGTAGGTCAGCTGTAGGTCACATGTAGGTCAGCTGATATGTAATCTTTAGGGGTCAACTTCGGGATGGAGACTAGCACGCGCCAAATTGATACATCCACCCCGCGCCGCCCCCGCATAGACTCGTGTCTACCGACACCCTAACGGCCGATAAGGTAGTAAACATGTCAATCTATTAAAATGATACATGGATCGACCAATGGGAGAGGTTGTTAGTGGACGCTGGTGCATCAACACCCTCCTTTTCAATTAGCGAAGGAAAGCCTTAACCAATAAAAAATAGCCAGATACCGCCTCCATAGTACTGATAGTATACACGCAGCCACTTACAGTATCACCCCAGTGTGGATAATACACGCCGCAGAACAGGTCTACTCCAAAGAAATCGGAGGTTTCATAAACCCACAGGAGGACAGTGGTCTAAAACCATTTATAGTGATTGAATACCGTGTGTTGTAGGGCATAAGCCGGGAAACCCACTGGAGTTAGTGGTCTAGAACCCCGGCCAAGCTGGAGTAACGCTTATGGTCACGTGTACAACCCACTGGAGGACAATAGTGTGCAAGTAGCACGGTAAGTACCAGGTGTGATTACCTGTGTAATAACTGCAACCCTGCATTGTATACTACACCCGTTATCTTGCCCAGTAAAGTAAAGGATGGATAGCATGGAAATTACGGTATTAAATGCCTCAGCTGCAGCAGCCTTCTGGGGGACAGCTGGTCTGGACCCAGGCACCCCTCCACCCTCCCCACCCCCACAGGAGGAAGCGGTTGCACCACAAGGCTTAGAGCCGCAGCCAGAGCCGATGCCAACTGACACTATGAGTCAGGGCGCAGCTCAAGCCAAAATGGACGAGGAAAGGGGTATAGACCTATCCACCCCACTAGTTGTAATAATAACAGATATGAAGGGAGAGTTCCTCGGGGATGCCCTGGAAGGCCACTTAGCCGACCAGGCAGTATACACTGTTGTACATAGGCCTAGGGCCATCCTAACCCAACTCGCTGCTGAAGCCATCAGGTACATAGAAACACAGAATGCAGACAGAGTGATCATATTTGGGGGACTGTATGATGTATGCTCGTTTACTACCCCCACACAGGATGACTACATGCCGGAGGATATACTCCCCAGGTCTCTTTCAAAGAAGGACCTGGAAAATAAAATTGTCAGAAACCTACAGAAGGCTGACAACATGATACGTCAGTCGGTGAGATCAGGACGCATCATATGGGCACCTATAATTGGAGCACGTGTCTCACCTGAGAAGGGCGCGGACCATGCAGCTGGCGCAGGCCATGCAGGTCCAGATAGGCAAGCCGTACTGGATCATGCGGTACATGCAGGTATAGACAAAGTGCACCAGCTTAATGACTACAGAGGACTGCAGACTCCCCCATTACACTACCCGGTACACGCCTTCAGAGATGGCAACTGGACAGCAGAATACGCTAAACTGCAGCAGAACATGCTGCCCACCCCTCACCTACTGCTCCACTGGGCAGCGGTCATAAATCAGTACATTGGGCAGCTGATACCGCTGGAGGAGAATGAGTGAGGCCCGCTCTCTCCCCCCCCCCCCCCCACTACTCTGGCTTTATTGTACCCAACTGTGTTATGAAAGGTTATGAAATTCATGAAAGCAGCACTATGTAGCCTCCAGGGTGGACATGGACATGGACAAGGACGAGGCAATAAGTGATATAATGTGTAGTACCTATAGCTAAAATTATGTGTGATCTAT
>CANHQG010000800.1:0-16000 GCA_947462335.1 Harmothoe impar
GATTATTGGTTATGATATATAAAGAACTTCTTTGGTCACATTTCCTACGCTTGTGTACTTCATAATTCAGGACAGACCGGCTGCTGGCTGTGGCCACCACCGTCCCCTGCCGGGATCCTCCTCCTCCACGGCTACTGCCCGCCCACTCCCGTGGATTCCGCTAGCCGCAGCGCCTTCCGCGGCCGCCGCTCTCCCCTCCCGGGAGCCGCTCCTCCTCCCCCTGCCCAGGGTCCGCCCTAGTGTTCCCACCCCTATCCTCCATTTTCGGGTTGCACATCACAACTATACCCCGTGTTCCCCCTCGAGGAAAAACGGTACCAAAAAGTGTAGGTTGGTTTTCAAAATATATTCCTAACTAAATTGTTTTGTGAACCACAGCAGAGACGTGTGAGGCTTGTACTCCCGGCCTTCACCACGTGGGGAGTACCCTCCTGCTCCCACCCCATAGCTCCTGTACCTGATAGACACGCCCTGTACTCACCTCTTAATAAGGGAACATATTGGTTATTATAATTAGCATCTTACAAATTAAGGCCGTGGCCATCACCCTCCCTCCAGGCACCTCGTGCTAAGCCACCAAGACGTAATCTCTAAGAGGGACACGGAAAGTTGCCGCCATTTCCTGGAATAGACCCCCCCACCACCCCTCCCCCCTCCTAGATGGGACGTGGACATTTCCCACATTTAAGCCACGCCTGTTACACATTAGCAGACAGTTACGTCTTGTTGTCCTGTGGTCGTGTAACACCCCACTGGACAATTAGGAGACAGCTACAAGTTGTTATTTTAGTCCTAGACGCAGTAGCGTCACCCCCCCCCCCCACCTCCCTGACAGCTCACTAACTGCTCCGCTACCTACTTAATATTCATGAGGATCATGCTGTCTCTCCCTGGCATATGGACAGCCGCTCAGGCACTGCCCACCCCGTCCTCCCCTGTTACCACATTTGGGTAGACACCCCCCCCCCCACCCTTCTAGAGTGGACGTGGACAATTAGCGGACAGTTACGTCTTGTTGTCCTAGAGAGTGGCAGGATCCCTCCTGCCCCCCCCCCCCCCCCCCCCACCCTGTGGTCGTGTAACACCCCATTGGACAATTAGCGGACGGTTACATCTTGTTGTTCTAAGCCTAGGGTGTGGGAAGATCTCTCCTGTACTCCCCCCTTGCCTAACACCACATTGGACAATTAGAGACAGTTACGTCTTGTTTACCCAGGGAGTGGCAGGATCCCTCCTGCCCCCCCCCCCCCCACCCACCCTGTGGTCGTGTAACAGCCCATTGGACAGTTAGAAGACAGTTACGATCTTGTTGTTCTAAGACGGACAGAGTAGCGTGGTCACTGCCGCTACTAGAGCCATCTAGCATCTAGGCCGCCCTAGAGCCATCTAGCAATAGGTGGACAGTTACGTCTTGTTGTCTTAGGGAGTGGTAGAATCTCTCCCCCCCCCCTTCCTAAAAGGAAAACTGAGGACAGTTACGAGTTGTTGTTCTAGTCCTGGATGCAGTAACGTCTCCCCCCCCCCCACATTTAAGACATGCCTGTTACACATTAGTAGCGGACAGTTACGTCTTGTTGTCCTAAGGAGTGGCAGGATCCCTACCGCCCCCCCCCCCCCCCCAGCTCACCATCTGCTCACATACCTAGTGAATATTCATGAGCATAGTCCTGTCTGTGGGGCACTGACCGTAGCACGGGCCTTGGTCGTGTAATACCCCTGTGGACAATTAGCTCTTCCCCCCCCCACCCCCTCCCACCAGCCTGAGCACTCCCCACCCCTCCCAGGCACCTGGAGACGTGGGTTTTGCCCGGGGTTGTAAAGCATCACCGAACGCAGCCAGCCCCCCCCCCCCTGTCCACACACACCCCTCCTGCCCTGTGGACACGTCCTAACGCAGTTGGGAAACATTTTGTTATAATAATCGTGACTTTATAAACCACGGCAGTGACGCACGTATAACGGCCGCGGGCCACCTCCCGGCTGCCGCCTTCCTCCAGGGCCGCACCTCATTCCTCCAGCGCCCGGCCTGGCCGTCCTACAAACCCCTCCTCCTGCTTCCCACGCTGAATAACCACCTGTCAGTGGTGTCACGCCCTGGTGTCAATCCTAACACCGACTGAGACATATTTTGTTATAAAAATACATTCTGGCATAGAGAGGACGTTGCAAACACAGCAGTGACCGCCGCTGTCCCTCGTGGCTTCTATCCCCACATTCCCACAGGAGGAGTAAAGCTGGTGTATATCACCTTTATATTCATCATAAATCACCTAGACATCGATTATGCATAGAATATTTATTTGGGTTATTGTAATTTCCATAGCTCCAACTCTGGTGTACATGGTACTGGACGCATCACGGCTCTAGGCCGCCTCCCGGCCACCACCCTCCCTACCGCCCCCCCTGCTTGCCACCAAAACCCCTCAGTGTAAATTGATATACAAACGGTTATATAGTTGTTGTTTTAAGGCGAGGAGTGGCGGCCTTTTTCCCGCCTCTTTGATACAGTAGGAGCGGCCCCCTCCCCCCTGGAGGACGCGCTGGGTAGGACCCCCCCCCCTCCGTCCTACAAGCCCAATTTAAGACAGTTACGAGGTTGTTGCTCTCATGCCCGGAGAGGCCAGGTTCTTTCCCACCAATCTGTCTGGATAGCACCCCCCCTCCCCTACGTAGTGCTGTACAAAAAAAAAAAAAAAAAAACCTACTCCTATCACTTAACGCTAGATTGGGATGAGGAGCAGAACCGAAACTGCCCCCCCCCCCCCAACCCCATTACTAGTACATAAAGCATTGTAATCTAGAGTAATTCAAAAACGGAAACAGCTGGGTTCTATACCCTAGCCTGTTACTGTGGGTATTTCCTCCTACCACTTATATTACAGGTGCAAGTTATAAAAATTGGTTTGTTCTCTATCCAAAAAGAATATTTCTTGTTTATGGTCACAGTCAGCGTTTAAAAAGCATATTCACCCTTGAAACTGTTGTTTGAAGCTGTTGGTCTGATATTGGTCAGGTCAGGAATCTTATCCTAATTGTGACAATTGTTGTCAAATGACAATTATTGGCCACTAGGATACTACTGTGTTGTATTGCCTCCAGGTTACTTGTATATGCCTACATATAGTATCTAGTACTGTGCTGGTAGTAATTTAACCAGCACTGACACAATTATCGATTTAATTATCATTACTGCTCTGCTGTGCTGATAGGAACTAAATTAGCACTTATTACATTTTCCAAATTGACTGTGCACTCTGCCACAGGTTTAAGGTAATAGGTAACTGGTTGAAGTAAAACTTCAACAAGAGCTGAATTTTCCAAATTGGTATTTCAAAAAAAAAAAAAAATTTGAGGTAAAAATTGTGGAAATTTCATATAGCATAAATCACTCTCGCCATGGCGAATCGAGATGTCAGTAGGGATTCGTCCCGAACGTCATCGCCAGAACGTGAAGCTGAATTCTACCCCGACTACCTTCTACGGTCTCGCCATCAAGGTGCGACTGATCCGAGCCCGGACGATCGGCGTTCGTCCTCCCGTTCTACCGTGCCGGGCGTACAGGCATCGGACCGCGGCGACTCGGTCGTGAACTTCCGTGTTCGACCCGGACCGGCGCCTACTCCCGAAGGGGACACTCAGACTCGGCATGATGTCCAGCGGACACCGAGTCGCACGTCTCAATCGAGTGGCTCCCTTGACCGCCAGCAGCTCCCCGCACGCCGGAAAGTCGAGTCTGACTCCGAAACAGAAGTAACTGGGAACGAGCGGCGGGGTTCACCCCGGCAGTATCGTTCACCAAGCAGACCGACGCGTAATAGTGAATTACCTCACGGCCAGTCCCCTCGTGGGAGCTCTCCGCTTGGTCAAACCTCCCCTTGCCGGTCCCCTCGCAGCAGATCGCCTAACGTCGGGCCTCGCCATGGTTTCTCTCCCCGTGGTTTCTCACCCAATGGTAGATCCCCTTGTGACCGATCCCCTTGTGGCCTATCCCCTCGTGGCCGATCCCCTCGTGGCCGATCCCCTCGTGGCCGATCCCCTCGTGGCCGATCCCCTCGTGGCCGATCCCCTCGTGGCCGATCCCCTCGTGGCCGATCCCCTCGTGGCCGATCCCCTCGTGGCCGATCCCCTCGTGGCCGATCCCCTCGTGGCCGATCCCCTCGTGGCCGATCCCCTCGTGGCCGATCCCCTCGTGGCCGATCCCCTCGTGGCCGATCCCCTCGTGGCCGATCCCCTCGTGGCCAATCCCCTCATGGCAGATCTCCTTGTGGTCAATCCCCTCGAGGTCAACTGTCCCGAGCCGGATATCCTCGTGGCCACTCGCATCTTGACTGCTTCCCTCGTGGTCAATCCCCTCGTGGCCACCCCTCTCATGCTCGATCCCCTCGTGGATGGTCCCCTCATGGCCAATTCTCTAGTGGCCGCTCACCCCAAGGCCGAGCACCTCGGGGCCGATCCTCTCACGGCCAACCCCACTACCGATCACATAGAGACCAGTCACCCTATGCCCCAATCTCCCACAGCAGGTCTCCATGGTACCCACCAATTAATCAGGGGGACAACAGTGAGCACCCAGAGAACAAAATGATTGAGGTGGTCCGACTGCTGACAGACTCACTTGGAGGTAGAGTAGACCAGCTCACCCAAGAGCTGATGGAACTAAAAATGGCAGGCAAGAGAGCAGACTCCAGCACGAGCCAACAGACTTCACACTCGAATACAACCGACAGCGGGTTGAGTGCTACCCGAGGCCAGGTGTCATCAGGAATATACCGCCCTAGTGGTGTGTCCCAACCCCCCCGTCAAGCTGGTGACATCCAGTGGAATAGCCACCGCCGTCGGAGAGAACGACCTCGGTCTAGATCGGTGAGTCCATACAATAGGCAACATGGTGCGCCCCTATACTCTGAGCCCCGCAGGACGAGTGGAACCGCACTCCGCGTACGAGGAGACGACCGTGGTAGACGTTCCTCATCCTCTAGCTCATCAGATGATGATAGGCGTCGTAGAGGTGCAGGTAATGGGCAAGGGTACAACGAGGTGGACCATCGAGCTGCACCAAGAAGGACCCGGAATGGTCCCAGCGAAAGCCAATCACCAGCACTGCAACGGGGCTCGTATAATCGCCCCGCCGATCGTCGACGTCGTGATTCGGATGAAGAAAGACGGGCACCCCCTGCCAGGAATGGTCGTGACCCCATTACACATGACGACGACCGGTACCGAAGACAGCGTCGAGCCAATGTGAAGCCGAGGTTATATGATGGCTCATCACCCTGGGAAGAGTATAAGAACTACTTCGAAAGGCTGACCAGGTTGAATGAATGGGACGCTCAAGAGCAATTAGACATGCTTCTTGTGCAGCTTACTGGTGAAGCTCAACGATTCATAGATGGAGGAGATCAGACTGCCACTATGTCCTTCCGAGCACTAAGCAAAGTCTTGCAGGGACGGTTTGGTGCACAACAGCAGGCTGCTGTTCATCAAGCCGCTTTGAAGAGCAGAACAAGGAAAGAAAACGAGGCACTGGCTGCCCTGGGACAGGATATACGGTATCTAGTTAAGCTAGCTTACCCGGAATTTCCACCTGAGGCGGCTGAGGTAATGGCCATAGAGAGGTTCATTCATTCACTGGGCTCTGCTTCACTCGGAAAGGCAGTGTATGATGCTGAGCCACTCACTCTAGATGGAGCAGTAAAGGCAGCTGCTCGAGAGGAAGCATGGCACAGTGCTGATACAAAGAATACGTCCACAGGGAAAGTGAGATTCCGTGGCACAAGCCCTGCAAATGATCCTGCCCATAAAGCTCTTGAGGCACAAGTGGCAGCCCTCAAGGCGCAAGTCGAAGAGGTCCAGCGGGATCGACCCACTGCAGCTTACCAGCCTAGTAACCCCCAGAGTAGCCGAGGTGGATGCTACACCTGTGGAGACCCAAATCACTGGCAGCAACGATGCCCGAGAGGACGCAGCCAAAGCCCTCGTCGACCCCCCAATTGCTATAACTGTGGGGTAGAGGGACACTACAAAAGAGAGTGCCCTAGGCCACCAAGTCCCGGTCCTAACAGACACCGCAACCAATCACCGGGCCGCAGTTGTTATAACTGTGGTGCGAGCGGGCACTACCAGCGGGAGTGCCCACGACCGCCAAGCCCAGCGAGGCATCGGCCGAGGTCGCCCGGACGCAGTCCGCAAACGCCAGCATGTTTCAACTGCGGTGACTCTAGTCACTACCAGAGTGAATGCCCACATGCTAAGTGCAACAACCCGGGCACAATGCCTCCTGCGCGTGGTCGATCACATTCACCGGCAGGTGCCCGAAACTGGGCACCACCTGGGCGTAAAGACAGCCCCCACCCCAATCAACGTACACCATATCAGCCGTCACCCACTGCGCTGCCACTCAACACTGTCCCAAACCAGGTTTCAGCTCGAGTAACTAGTCAGATCAAACCTCAGCCGGCTCCGAAAGAAATGCGTGTCATAGTTGTGATTGAGACCGATAATGGGAAGGAGCAGGTGGCTGCCCTTCTTGACACGGGAGCAGAGAGGTCGTTTGTGGGACACGACTTAGTAGCTCGCCTCCGCCAAAGGGGTATCGATCTGAACATGAAGCGGGTTCACCTGGAAGTGCTTGCGATAAACGGCACTTCGGTCCCTATCGACAGCTCGGTGCAACTGGG
Organism: Harmothoe impar; assembly: GCA_947462335.1. Taxonomy (NCBI): domain Eukaryota; kingdom Metazoa; phylum Annelida; class Polychaeta; order Phyllodocida; family Polynoidae; genus Harmothoe; species Harmothoe impar. The sequence continues at coordinate 6,678 of CANHQG010000800.1, forward strand.
ACTCCTCACTAAGCTAGGCGCAACCACCCATGAGTTCTATGTTTCAAACATGGGGTACGAACTTGTACTGGGCTGTGACTTCTTGCGGAAGCACAAGTGGGAATGGAGCTGGAGGGATGAAGACATAAGACTCCCTGGCGATGATACCGCAGGAGCAGGCATCCCCTTACAAGCTGCGACCAACCACACCATGATACCGGTATATGCAGGATGCGAATGTGTCCTACCACCGTATCATGCGTCCACTATAAGTGGTATCCTACTGGAACGACCAGAATTCCAGAAAGGACTTATCGGATCTCTGGCCGATATAGATCTGGACGTGACTCCACTAGTCGAAGAGGCGGTAGTCTCTGTCTCTGGTGGACAAGTACCTGTGCATCTGAACAACAGGTCAACACTCGAAATGACAGTAAGACTGGGTGATAAAGTTGGTTGGCTTACAGAAATAAGCGGTACCCAGATATCACAGGCACAGGCATGTCAATTCCGCCAGGTGTCAGTAACCCGGACACTAGGTGTAGAAATGCTGACACTGCTCGAGCATACCAATGCCAACCTTACAGCGGAACAGGGTGAACAAGTAAAACACCTGCTCGAGGGAAACCGTGACACCTTCATGTGCACGGGAGACCCACCGGGCCACACGGGGCTGGTGGAACACGAAATACGAACGGGCGAGGCGAGACCAATAAGAGTCCCTCCCCGCAGACTCCCGATCCACATGGAACAGACCGTGCGTGATGAGATGAGTAAAATGGTCAACCAAGGTGTTATCCAACCCTCTGATAGCGCTTGGTCGGCCCCAATCGTAATGGTCCGAAAGAAGGACGGCAGTCACAGGTTTTGTGTCGACTATCGACAGCTAAACGGAGTGACTGAGAAAGATGCGTACCCATTGCCTAACATTGACGACTGCTTGGCCCGTCTCGGGGGCAGCACCTGGTTTGCAACCCTCGATCTGGCGAGCGGATATTGGCAGGTACGCATGAGGGCAGAAGACCAGCCCAAAACTGCCTTTACAACGCCCATGGGCTTGTACGAATGGACGGCCATGCCATTTGGCCTTTGTAATGCTCCATCAACTTTTGAGAGGTTGATGGAGCATGTTTTACGGGAGGAGAGAGGTGACGGGGTACTCCTCTACCTAGATGATATAATCGTCTTTGGGGCCTCCTTTGAAGGACTCTTGGAGAGACTTAAAGTAGTCTTTTGCCGACTCCGCGAGGCAGGTCTCAAACTGAAACCAAAGAAGTGCCACATGTTCAAACGGGAGGTCAGCTTCTTGGGACATGTGGTCTCGGGCGATGGTATTAAGACTGACCAAGAGAAAATCGAGAAGGTCAGTGAGTGGCCGACCCCCAAAAGCAAAAAGGATATACGGGCCTTCGTGGGGCTGACCGGCTACTACCGCAAATTCGTGAAGGATTATGGTACAGTAGCCGCCCCACTGCACAGTCTGACAGGACCTGAGGCCACGTTCGAATGGGGAACAGAACAGGAGAAATCCTTTGCTCTTCTGAAGACACTTCTTGTCTCAGCCCCAATACTAGGCTACCCCCAAACCGAGGAACTGTACATACTCGACACGGATGCCAGTAACTGTGGTCTCGGAGGCATCTTATCCCAACATCAAAAGGGAGAAGAACGTGTCATTTCCTATGGCAGTCGCGTGTTGTCCCCAACAGAGCGCAACTACTGTGTAACCCGCAGGGAGTTGCTGGCCGTTGTGGAATTCATGGAGAAGTATCGCCACTACCTGTACGGGAAGAAATTCCTTGTGAGAACTGACCATGCAGCACTGCGCTGGCTCCTACAGAAAAGGGAACCAGAAGGTCAAATTGCACGATGGATAGAGCGTATGGCACCCTTCCACTTCGATATCGAACACAGGAAGGGAACCCTACATGGAAATGCTGATGCATTGTCGCGAATACCGTGCCCATTCCCCTGTGCACAGTGTGGCAGGGAGCACGAAGACCCGGAGCCCATGAAAAGGAGGCCCCGTAGCAAATCTAGTCCTCCGACGTACCGTAAGTCGTACAAGGGTGCACCCTCTAAGCAGACGAAGAGCCAACAAGAGCAAGTGCCTACCGAAAAAGCACTGGTAGTGCCGATCGAAGCACAGTCTCCAGTGCAACTGCGGGCAGTCTCTACCCGTCGAACTGTCGGCCGTCGAGGCAGAAGTCGCAAACGTCGGAATGCCCCGGTCAGAGAGACAGTCATCGTGGGTACGGCGGAAGGCTGGACAGCCGAAGAGCTAAGAGATGGACAAGAGAATGACCCAGTCCTTAGTGTTGTCCGAGCTTGGGGTAAAACAAAGCCAACCCCAGACCAGCTGGCAGCACAAGATCCAGAGGTAAAGTACCTGGGTGCCCAGTTCGACAGACTACGTATAGATGAGGAGGGGCTGCTTACCTACCTATTTGCACAAGGTGGGTCTGACACTCAGAAAATCTTGTTGCCAAGGTCAAGAGTGCCGGCCCTTCTCACCTTGCTTCACGACCACCCCACTGCTGGACACATGGGCCGTGAAAAGATGCTGCAACGTGTGCGTCAGTCTAGGTACTACTGGAGATCTATGAGTCATGACACCTCCGAATGGTGCAGACGCTGTGACTCCTGCTTCAGGGCAAAGGCCCCAAACCGCACCCAGAAGTCGCCACTCAAGAGTATGCAGACAGGTGCCCCCATGGAGAGGATAGCGATGGACATACTGGGTCCTCTCCCAGTTACATCGTACAACAACACGGTCATTTTGGTTGTGGCAGACTACTTCACAAAGTGGTCAGAGTTCATACCACTACCTGACCAGCGAGCTGTGACAGTAGCAGAAGCATTCTTAGAGACCATAGTATGTCGGCTAGGAGTGCCTGGTGAACTGCTAACAGACCAGGGCCCAGACTTCACCTCAGATGTGGTACGTGAGTTGTCCAAGCTCCTGAAAACCGACAAGATTCGGACCTCTCCGTACAGACCCCAAAGTGACGGACAGGTGGAGCGGTTGAACCGGGACATCGGGAGGATGCTGCGACAGTTGGTTAACGACCAACAAACTGACTGGGACGAGCACCTCCCCCTGATGGGCATGGCATACCGCTCGAGCGTGCACGCTTCCACAGGGTACACCCCAAACCAGCTGATGCTGGGGCGAGAGTGCGCAGCACCCTTCAACCTGCAGGAAGCAGCCCCAGAATGGGCAGTAGAGGGTACAGGTTACCCTCGATTTGTGGAATTCCTGGCAGAAAAGATGCGTCGCTGCCATGCCTTGACCCGAGACAACCTGGGCGCTTCCTACAAGCGACAGAAAAAGTACCACGACCGTGGCTCCAGAGAGCGGAGATTCAGCCGAGGTGACGTAGTCTGGGTATATTATCCGGTCCGAAGGATTGGCCTTTCCCCCAAACTACAGCTGGGGTGGACAGGACCGTTCGTGATTACTGAGACTATCGGTACCCTCAACGTTGAGATCCGCGAGGGTCCCCGGTCGCGCCTCCGAATCGTTCATGTTGACAAATGTCAACCTGTACGTGGAGAAATAGACGCTAGCTGGAGGGAGGCCGTGCTGAAGGCCAGCCCCCAACGTGCAATAGTCTAGTGACCACAACGGGGCCGACACACACGGCCCCGAATACAGTGCGAACGAACTTCGACCAAAACACCGTTACGGTGAATTGCGCGAATCGTTGTGACCACCACGCTTACCACTGTTGGGATTCTAGAACAGGGATGGAAGGGGGGAAGGTTGGGATGGGTAATATAGTAAATTGAGGTTTTACTGATAGCTATTGTTAAGTTCTTAAACTATATACTGGGAATAATTAGAGTTGTCATTAGTCATTAGAGTGTATCATTATTAGAGTTTTGACAAAAATCTGATTGATTGTTCCTTGCCTCACCTGCTAATTATGGTTGGGAATTATTGGAATTTATTGGAAATTGGAGTATGTTCTGAGATTGATTGAGTGAAAATGGCTATTTTACCATTTAAACATTACATCTGACACTGCGTAATCATTTCAGTAAGATATATTGATCAGGTCTAGATGTAAAATTATCCAAGTTCAATATATTACTGTTGGATCAAGTGTCATCAGATTTCTTTTAGAGTGTTGTATGCATATGTATGTGTTTGTGTACTGGGTATATTGATGTCATACATCATTTCCCTTGTTAGTATTGAATCAATCAAGTGATAAGCTTTAAAGTGAACAGTGTAACCATATTGTCTTGGTACGAGTTAGCCTCTTTCAATAGTATGATAATTGTCAAAGGCATTTGGCCTATAGATGAACACCTCAGCGTACTATATTGGTCAACCGATTCATTGACATTCTAGTCACTATACCGGTGCAAAGACAGAGCTAGTATCATACACCCATAACAGAAATGATTCGGTGCGACTCAGTTACTGCAGTTGGAATAGGCTTGTCTAGACTCTTTGTACTCAAGATAAATTGAGCTAGGTGGCCAAGGTAGCCCTATAGCTGGTGTTTATTGTTTGGTCTCCCAAGCCCTCTGGATAACTGTCTGCACAACCTACTGCTTTTGTTTTGACTCAACCAAACCTCTGATTACTGAAATATTTCTCGGAAAAGAGTCAGATAACATATATAGTGCTAAACAGTCTTGTTGGTATGGTTGCTTGTGTCTTGTCAACCTCATTACAGCACCCTGCATAAGGAGTGCCAGCGCTTATAATATTGTTATGATAGTGTTAGGGATATGCCCACTATCACCAGTATTAATAATACATTTTTGGATAGGCTGCCTGTCACATTTCTCTATCAGAGTTACCGTGTAATGGCCTGAAGAGGGTATTCTCGGTTCTGTTTGAGATCAATGCAAATATTGAATGTCAAAATATGATTTTTATGGCATTCTGCCATCTTGACAGTGTTTTGCCTTCCAAACTTGTCGCAGGCTGGTAGTGTTGTCCATTGTGCAGATCAATAACTTCTAAGGGTATGAAATCTTCAGTCTTCCATGGGAACAAAAAGTGCCTTGTACCAGCTAGCCAGTATGATCCTGGTCACTGATTAATTTCATTTATAAGATTCTAACTGTTCATCTTCATCATGGGTTTAGGTCTGTGAAAATAAGCTGCTTTAAGCCAATCTGATTGCAGCGCCAGTATTCCGTAGGCTAGTCATATTGTAACTGTCCTAGTGATAAGTTATGTGTTAATTGTCAGTTTTCCACAATTGTTGTTATATCAATGTAGCTATGTAATGCTCAGAGCATATTGCCGATGTTAGTTTAGTGTCATTGTAGTCACTTGTAATCTTTTATAGTTCGTATCATATTAGTTTATTTCATTTGTTGCATGTTTGATATGTATAATGATGGAGTTGATTACAGCTAAAAAGACTTCAACGCGAAATGAGAGGATCAGTGGTACCTGTTTCCTGGACCGCAGCGTTTACCGTATGGAGGACCGAGAACGGAACGCTGATGCAGCGATGATCGAGGATTGCTGATATGTGGACAGCTATCATTGTACCTAAGAGTATCTCGATGTATTTTGGACATGGTTACTCGTTGGCAGAACAGATTAGGGATTTTGGGTGTAGTTGCTCGAGGGCGAGCAGAGATTAAGGGGGGGAGGGTGTAACGGGAGAGGGTCTTTCCGAATGCAGCCACCTCCGGCCGCTGGTCACGTGGGTGATGGTCAGTGCTGGAGACTGGAGGCTGCTCCTCCAGTCTCCATTCCTGAACGACCATCCACCAAGACAACAAGGGTAAGCTTCCAGCTCCAGTTTTGATGGGTGATATCAGGGATCTTTAGATATATTATATTGCTGACTTGTGACCATAATTACTGTATTCATAGTTGTATACCGTTTCTGAACAATATATAGTTATTAATCATGAATTACTGTGTCTGGTTTTGTCTACACATATCTTTACTCTAACATTTGAGATCTCATCCTCTCCAGCCTCCTGGCTGTGCTAAGTCCCTCTAAGGGCAAACTTCTGGCCATCTGACGTCTGAATTATCATAGTATAGTACATAAATAGTTCCTAGCCCAAAACTATTTCAATACACTGACAGTCGGAAGTTCGAACTATTGGCCAATTCGTGGCGCTTCAAAAAGGCGTCCGAGTTGAGTTCCGATCTGTTTGAAGTCGAACTACAACCGAAAACAGTCAAGAACAACCTCCCTATTCAAATTGGGTTCATGGTATACCAGTACGCGAAGTTGAAAATGTTAGAGTTCACATACGACTTCTTGGATAGATTCGTCGATCGGCGCGATTATGCCCTTTGTCAAATGGACACCGACAGTCTTTACATGGCTCTCAGCGGTGACACGTTGGATGACCTAGTCAAACCTCGCCTGAGAGAGACGTACTTCAGAGAGAAACGAAAGTGGCTTCCGACAGCGGTGTGCGACGATCACTTAGAGCTTTTCGTGAAGACAAAAACGGAAAGAGTGCGAGAATGGTGTCCGCCGCCCGGCGGATGTTGTGAGAGACGGTACCTTCACGATCTGAGAACTTCGGGGCTTATGAAAGCGGAGTGGGAAGGTGACGGGATCCTAAGTCTCAACCCTAAGACTTACATTTGCTACGATCGAGTCAGCGACACCGGTGAAAGAAAATCCAAAAAATGGAGTGCAAAAGGCGTACAGAAGAAACAAAACCCTCAGGAACCAGACGACTTCTTGGATGTTCTTCGCCAACGAAAAACTCTCATTGCTGTAAATAGAAACTTCAAAGTGGTGCGAAACAAAATGGTCACCTACACCATAGAGAAAGACGGCGTGCGCTACTTGTATTATAAGCGTCGCGTGCATTCTGACGGTGTGACAACGAGTCCTTTAGAGATATGAAAAAAAAAAATAAGCGTGTGCATCTTTTCAAAAATAGAGTGTTTATCAAGATTGAAAAAAAAAGAAATAAAAAAAATAAAATAAAATATTGTTGTGTTTTTATTTTCATACGTCTTCTTTTACTAGTAAGTCGCGCAGTCTCTTAAAGCGTCACTCATGTGACGACGTCGCTTCCAGTCACGTGATCCTAAAGACCCTCACTTCCTAAACAAAAAAACTTCTTCTTCCGCTCACGTGATCAATCAAGTCACTTCCGGTCACGTGATCTTCAATGAGGTCACTCACTTCCGGTCGGCCATTAGGTCATGTGACGTCACTTCCGCTCACGTGACTCACCAGGTCACTTCCGGTCACGTGATCCTAAATTAGGTCATATGACGTCACTTCCGGTCCCCTAAGTAGGTCAGTAGGTTACCCAGAATGCACCACTAATCCCCCTAAGTAGGTCACTTCCGGTCACGTGACCAAATGGTGGCCTCTGATTGGCTGCAGGGTTACCCAGAATGCACCACTAATCCCCTAAGTAGGTCACTTCCGGTCACGTGACCAAATGGAGGCCTCTGATTGGCTGCATGTCGATTGAGTAATAAACAGTACTTAACTATAGTCCCGTTCCGATACATACTATACTACTAACGTGTTGCACAGTGGTGTCTTGTTATTGTCTATCTATAGTCATGTAAATAAATGCCAGATACCTGGATACGGGCGTAGTTTGAATAATATTGAAAGAAAGTGATTGTTCGATATGATAAGGTTATTGAGATGTCGGAAAATGGTAAACTGCAATAATAATGTGGATGCTTTATCTTATAACATATTAATTGATATGAATTTGAAATATTACATACATTTCAAAGCCAATATGTTGAAGCTATACACAATTGCCTGGTACTTAATGTTATTCCCTCCCTTCCCTTCTTCCCAATTAAATGTTTGAATAGAAGTACTGCTCTCAGACAATTAGATTCTCCCCCGCCGCTTCAGTGTTTACAGGCTTCATTTTGGCTAGACAAGGCCAAATGTAATGACACTGACGCCCCTCAACAAATTTGATGGTGCAGTAAATTTTCCACGGTGCAAGATCACCTGCCTATCATGTGGATTTAGATGATAGTCACTATTTAGGTCTATTCGGGCTTTCCCAGTATGCTGTTTCATGGACATGTGCTTCGTTTTGTATACAACAGTAACTTGTCCTTACATTGATATTATTCATACATTGTCACTCGGATTATATGAATAGGCTACATGTTAGCAATGTATTACATAGGTATCAATTATTAATAGATTACCACGAATGTGATAAATGTGAAGCATAACTGTATGTGTATCTGTATGTCTGAGTCTATATGGTATTGTTGTTTTATTCTGAAAGGAACTCGATATTTCTCTCTGCATCACCTTCATCAAACCTTCATCAACCCTGAATAATAACGTAAAGATGTATCTTGTAGTATGTATACAGTGTAAAGTCATATATAAATTATATGTTACTGTGAACTGTCAAGTGTCAATTCGAGAAAAACTGTTTGGTGTTTTTTTTGCAACTTGAAGTGAATTTAAAATTCCAAATTTACTAAAAACAATTGACCCTCCTGGGCCACTGTACTACACTGATAGATGTGATTATAAGAGAAATATTGCTATTCAAACAAACAATAAACTATATCTGAAGGAGGGTGATACACCAAGTTGATCAACCCAGATTCGAATCAGCTATGTGATATTTTATTTATATTCTTTTGATTCTTTGCAGCTTTTATGAAATGTTGTGCATACAACTAGAATTTGTTTGTCATCATGGATATTGAAGCATATATGTATGTTATTTTGATTTACATCTATTCAGCCGTTTTGTATAATGGTTTAGTTTGGCATCCTTCAAAGGATTAACAGATGAAGTGGGAGCAGCATGTCTATATGAAATTACGAATTTAGCGATGTATTACACCATCTGGTACCCAAAGAATGAGTGAATATACAAAAACAACATCAAATCCCATAGATAAACATGATTGTATGTGCATTATGGCCTATTCACCTTTATTTACCCTGTGATGATTTACTCATACACTACCTGGATCATTTGATGACTATGACTGCATGGTTCGGGAAGTGGTCTCCCATATAAGGCCACTCAAAAAAAATAAAATGGTTTCTCATCACTGTGCGCATCATAGAAATCCGGTTTTGAGGAAGACCTTCTTTTTTTCTTTTTGCTATTTTTTAAATGAAAAACATGATAAAAATTGACAAATATTGGTTTATTTGGTATCAAATTAAAGGTAATACTGCAAGTAATGTAGTGGGATATAGGTAACTTACATTTTCCCCAACTTTAAACATAAATAAATTCCTAACTACTAAAATGTGAGATTTGGTCATGAAAAACATATATTATCCTATACATTTTAACCTAAGGGTAAATTTTCTTTTAAAAGCCTCTCATATAGTTGGTGATGAGAAACCACTTTTTGAATGATC
>CANHQG010000801.1:0-16000 GCA_947462335.1 Harmothoe impar
TTACACGTAAGCTACAGGTCAGTTACAGGCTAGTTACAGGGTAGTTACAGGTTAGTTACAGGGTAGTTACAGGGTAGTTACAGGTTAGTTACAGCCTAGTTACAGCCTAGTTACAACCTAGTCACAGCCTAGTTACAGCTCAGTTACAGGTTAGTTACAGGTTAGTTACAGGTTAGTTACAGGGTAGTTACAACCTAGTTACAGACTAGCTATAGCCTAGTTACAAGTTAGTTACACATAAGCTACAGCTTAGTTACAGCCCAGTTACAGGTTAGTTACAGCCCAGTTACAGGTTAGTTACATGTTAGTTACAGCCCAGTTACAGGTTAGTTACATGTTAGTTACAGGTTAGTTACAGCCTAGTTACAGGTTAGTTACATGTTAGTTACATGTTAGTTACAGCCCAGTTACAGGTTAGTTACATGTTAGTTACATGTTAGTTACAGCCCAGTTACAGGTTAGTTACATGTTAGTTACAGGTTAGTTACAGGTTAGTTAGAAGTACAATACCAGGTGTTAGGTAAGTAGTATAGTATGTATCGGAACGGGACTATAGTTAAGTACTGTTTATTACTCAATCGACATGCAGCCAATCAGAGGCCTCCATTTGGTCACGTGACCGGAAGTGACCTACTTAGGGGATTAGTGGTGACGTCACGTGACCTAGTTAGCCAATCAGAGGCCTCCATTTGGTCACGTGACCGGAAGTGACCTACTTAGGGGATTAGCGGTGCATTCTGGGTAACCCTGAAGCCAATCAGAGGCCTCCATTGGGTGACCGGAAGTGACCTACTTAGGGGATGGTGCATTCTGGGTAACCTACTGACCTACTTAGGGGACCGGAAGTGACGTCACATGACCTAATGGCCAACCGGAAGTGACCTCATTGAGGATCACGTGACCGGAAGTGACCTGATTGATCACGTGACCGGAAGAAGAAGAAGAAGAAGAAGAAGAAGAAGAAGAAGAAGAAGAAGTGACGTCACGCGACTTAATGAAGAGATGAGCGTCTTTAAGGGGTCACGGGCTTTAAAATGTGATATCTTTTTTTTTTGGAGGAGGAGGCGAGTCTCTTATTTTTTTTCGGTAAACTAATAAAAAACACTACGATATAAGTTTTTTTTTCTTTTTTTTTCATTTTTTATTGTTTTACGAGCGACTGGAAGTGACTTATTGAACTAAGTAGAAGCGTTCTTTAGAGTGTATAAGGGGGGGAGGGGAGGGGAGGGGGGGAGGGGGGCTTCTTTAAGATGCATGGGGAGGGGGGCGCTTTTAGGATGCATGGGGCGGGTGGTGGGGGGGAGGGGGGGAGGGGGGAGGGGGGCACTCTAGGGGGGTGGGGGAGCACTCTAAGGGGCGTTTGTCTCTTTTAAGAAAAAAAGAAAAGAAAAAGATTTCAATCGAGAGACACGCTTCTTCCTCTCGAGAGGAAGAAGCGTGTCTCTTCGTTTTTTTTTTGTTTATCACGTGCTGCGATGAGGCGATCAGCTGCGACTGGAGGAAGTGACACTTTAAGAGATCGCGCGTCTTAATTGTTATGATATTTTTTTTTTTTACTTACTAATAAAGAAGACGTATGAAAATAAAACACAACAATTCACATGTCCGTCGTTCTCGTTGTTTCTTGCTTGATAAAGTCAAGTAATATCGCGATGCCGAGGCCAAACTTTCCCATGTCCTCAGTCAACACTCGAAGGAGTTCAAAAGGCGTACCGCCGGCGCCGTCAGCTTCATCTTGCCACATTTTCAACACTCGGAAGGCCCACTCAGCGGGACTTCCTCCGTATTCGCATTCTTCAGCGATCTTATCTAACCTCTCAGGCGACAATTTTAAATGGTCCCCCACCTCTTTCCACCTGCTACCCAGACGTCTGCCGAGGGTGCCCAAGTGCTTATGCATCGCGCGCGAGTCGGGGTTTTCGAAATCCAACCCCTGTCTGTGGAGAAGGGCCATCCACTGAGCCAACAGTTCCATGCGTCTTATGCGGGTGAAGACGCGACCGAGCTCGCCCCATCTATGACGATGCGGGGTTTCACCCCACCACACTCGGAACATCGCCGTACACAGCTCCTCCGGTGTCTTGACACTGCGCTCTACTAGAGCATCCATACGGGCGGCGCTGACTTTTAAGCTACTGCTCAACTCTCTCCAACAGCCGCTCAACTCTTTACCTAGTTGACGAAGCAAGGCGTCGCTATAGGCTAACCGCCGCTGTCCTACCTGTCGGGTCTCCCCATCATCGGTCTGCTGCCTCGCGCCGCGTCTCACGTCGTCAAGCCGCATTAACTTTTTTTTCAGGCGCACCGGGCGGTGAAGGCGAGCTTGAAAGTGGAATAGCTTGAGCCATCTCGTCTCGTCTTGGCGGCGGCGGCAGCGGCGGCGGCGGCGGTGGCGGCGGTGGTGGTGGTGGCGGTGGTGGTGGTAGTAGCCGTTACTGGGGTCAGAGGTGATATGTTTTTTTTCCAACAGAAATGAGAGCTTTTTATACAGAGGGAGTTTAATCCCATTTCCAACAGCGCTCCAGCTGTCTAGCACCCTGTCCGCATGACGCTTTTTCAGCCGCTCCGCTCCTTAAGAGCTTAGATGACGAGGGGGTGTGGCATCGCTATCCGTGGAGACCAGCTGAAAACGGTGTTTTTTCCTCACTCATAGCCTTAATACCTCCTACCCCCTACCCGAGGACGTCTCCCTCCCTCTGACATTCATTGTAACAAACGTCAGAGGTCAGGTGAAAATCGGATTTTTTTTCATGCACAGCCTTAGGCAGCTGTCACCCCTCCCTATTGAACTAGCCGGCCGCCCGCCCGCCTGGCCGGCCCGGTCTACTCACCACGGCAGGAGGTGGCGATTTTTGTCTTACACTTAAGTCGCTCACCACATGCACACGCCTCTACTCACAGACAGACACGTTCGTCTTAGGGGGGTCCTGCTTCACGCCACACGCCTCCTGTAGTTTTTTTTTGTATACACACTGTAAGCTCATCACCGTTACCGTTAATCCTTTATACAGCTAACGTGCGCTGAATGGCTGAACAGGGTGGTAAGCGGCTTAGCTCACCACAGTGGATCCCTCAAAAAGGGATCCAGCTGAAAACGTCATACCTTATGTCTTTGTGAATGGCCGCCGCCGGTCAGTCGACGGCAGGCAGCAACCGCTTAACCCTTTATACAGCTAATGCGCGTTGAATTGCTGAACAGGGTGGTAAGCGGCTTAGCTCATCATCACAGTCGATCTCTCAAAAGAGGGGGGGGGAAAGGGATCCAGCTGAAAACGTCATGCCTTATGTCTTTTTGTTTCTCTTTGTGAATGGCCGCCGGCCAGCCGGCGGCAGCTGAACAGGGTCGGTAAGTAGCTTAGCTCTAGAAGCGAGAAGGCGTATATAAGGGGCTTGGAAACCTCCATTCACTCACTCATTCTTTTTTGCTGCTCTCTACAGTCACCACCATGAGCAAAAGACAACAGCTAGCGGCGTTCAAGAACAAGAAGACTACGCGGAACAGCGTTCGTTTAGCGTCAGTGCCTGCTCTTGCTACTGAACATGAGACTACCGCCGCAGCCGGTTGGTCTTATCACCCTCCTGCTGTAGCGAGCGCTCGCGGCAGTAGTAGTAGTAGTAGTAGTAGCAGTAGCACTAGTAGTAGCAGTAGTAGTAGTAGTGGTAGTAGTACTAGTAGTACTACTGGTAGCAGTCGTCGTGCTAGCGACGTTGTTACACTCGCGACGGTACACGTTGCTGCTAAGCGCGCTGCTGCTGCTACCGCCGTCTCGCCTGCTGCTGCTGCTGCTGCTGCTGCTGCTGCTGCGCCTGCTACTGCTGCGCTTGCTACGGCTGCGCCTGCTGAGGCTGCTGCTGCGCCTGCTACTGTTGCGTCTGCTGCGGCTGCGCCTGCTGCGGCTGCTTCTGCTGCACTTGCTGCTACTGCTACTACTACTGACGACAACGCTCCTGGCACAGCGCAGTACTGGCAACCGGGTTTTTACCTCCCCACTACTGTTGATGACTTTGATGACCTGCCGCACGTTGCACAGCCCCTCTCCTCCACCACTACATCGACGGACGCCCTCGACGCCGCTCGCGCTGAGAGTTACAGCTATTCGGACACTCAGCCCCTGAACCGAGAAGAAGAGGAGGAGGAGGAGCAGCAACAGGGTGAGACAGAGAACGACGCTGACGACGAGGCGTACGAAGAACCCGAAGGGCAAGGGGTGAGCGGTACGTTTTTCGGCTTCCCTCTTCGACCTTTCGACCTCACTTCCTCCACTGCTAGCGCCCCCCCGTCCGGTCCGTGGCGACTGCCCTCACCGCCACCTTACGAGGGCGGCGGCGGCGCTTCATCTTCTACCGCTACACACAGCACGGACGGCGTGTGGCTGCGCTGTTCCAACAACGAGACCTCCGATACCACCAGCGCTGACGCTGCTCCTGCTATCGGTTCTGCTGCTGATTCAGCTCACGCTGATGGTGTTACTCATCCTGCGGGTGTGAAACGTTCTAAGGTGAGTTCCAGAACAACAAGGCCCACTAAGAAGAGAAAAATACAAGAAAAAGAAGGAGATGGACGAGAAGAAGCAGAGAAAACACTCGGGTTAGAGTTCTGCTTAGACGGAGCTTTGACGCTGGAGATCTGGGAGGACGTGGCTAGACTGTCTAGGAGGCCGCGCTACACAAAAGACGGCCAGGTGAAAGAGGCGTCTCTGACCAGAAGCAAGCGAGTGCACTTCACGGCCGACGCGCTGCGCGAGCTCATAGCACGCATCGCCGATATCCGCGCAGTGGTGCGCATACGCGACACAGCGGCCGCGCAAGGAAAACCTAATCACACCCCCTGGTTCGCAGTGCTGGATGAGGCGGGCGAAGTGTACGCAGCTGTGAGCTACTACAGCGGTAAGAACCTCGTCCACGTGCGCAAGTACGAAGGTCCTGACAAAAAACCCACACAGCAGGGGGTGACGCTGTCCGCCAGAGCGCTCAAAGAGTTGGATGACAAAACAGAGATCATTCTGAAATATCTCGGCATAGATTCGGAATGAGAGACGCTCAACGCTCACGCGCGCACACACACACACACACAGCGTTTGACGTACGCTGTATGAGACAGACAGACAGACAGACAGACAGACGGATACACAGACAGCAGACAGAAAGATAGTTACATAGACGACAGATTGATAGATGGCTAGATAGATAGATAGATAGTTAGACGGCTAAGTAGTTGGTAACCGAGTGAAAAAAAACATGACACAGTACGTATGCGAAAAGTGTTTCAAAATGTTTAAAAGAGCGTACAACCACGAGAGACACGTAGAAAATTGTAGAGTAGTAGCTAAGTTTTGCCCTCTATGCGGCGAAGGGGATTGCCGAAAGAGCGCTTGTCGACGCGAATCTCTGGACGGGGTGACCGTCCCTCCGCGCATATGTGCTGTACCGAACGGGGAGGAAACGTTCACGGCGAATTGGCCTGCGATACAAACGGGCGTCAGGATGCACGGGACTCGCGTGAGTGTAACAAACTTCAGGCTACCAACCGGCGAGTTGAGTGACGCTGTAGATACTATGCGTCGCATTCACTTGACACAAAGATTCAGATACAAAGTGGGTTTCTCGGTAGGCTTACTGTTACAACACAGAGAAGACAAGAGCAAACTGCACTACTTCCACGCCTCCCAGAACAACGCAACTCTCATACAACCGCTCCCTACTGTAACTAATTCAGAAACTTTGGAAGAGCTCCTCTCAAAGATGCAAAACACCGTCGCTTGCGAGGAGGTACGGAAACTTTGCGACGCTGACACCAAGTGGCACGTTCTTTTTCCTACCAATTTGAACATCTGCGTTTACATGGGACCGGGGGAATTCCCCATAGGCGGTAGGATCACTCAGGCCGGTCGAGTTGGAAAGAGAAGCGGCGTGTTAGATTTTCCCAACAAGGACAACCTCTGCATCTTCCGCTGCATTTCCTTTCACTTATACAACACCAGCAAGCGCGCTTCAGATTTGTTACGTCAGTTCTGTCCCGCTGCCACACCTGAATCCTTTCCGGGTCTGAACATCCGCGACTTACCCGCGTTAGAGAACTTGTTTGACGTACAAATAGCGGTTTACACCGCGTCGCGTCAAGTGCCGGGGCGGAAGTTGAGAAGACGCGTTACTCTGATCAGACCGCCTTCCAGAACTGTGGCCGCCCGAGGTAAAGTCAACCTACACCTGACGGCGAAAGGCGGTTTGCACGTCTCTCTCGTCACGGACTTCAACGCGTACGCGGGCATATACGAATGTTGCAAGTGTAAGGCGGCGTTCACCACCGAGTTCTTGCTGAAGAGACACAGGAACCAGCTTTCCTCTTGCCGACAAGTCAAGTTGCGCTACGTAGGTGGCATCTACCAAAATTCGAGAACGATTTTCGAAGCGCTAGCAGACTTCTCCATTTTTCCCCCCGACGGACATTCCGGAATCTACCCTTACAAGATCGCCTTCGATTTCGAGGCTTTCTTCAGACCGTGCAAAGAACCGTCGACGGAGCACGTGTCCCTGCTGTGGGATCACGTCCCTTTGTCGGCTAGCGTCGCATCCGACTTTCCGGGGTGGGAGGGGCCCGTCTGCTTCGTCAGAGCGTCCGACGCAGATTCCGACCCCTTGTTGGACCGAGTTTTAAATCACATAAACGAGAACGCCAAAGCGATCGGGGAAGCTGTGCTAGAACTTTACCGACCGACGTTAGCGAAGTTAGATGCGGCGATAGGTGAAGCTCTCCTGCTGGAGGAGGCGACGTTCACCACCCCTTCTCCAGGCGGCTTCGCTGCGGCTCAGACCAGACACCCGTTAGTTCAACTGAAGAAGCGTCTTCTGAGATACATCCGTCAAGCTCCAGTGGTGGGCTTCAACTCGGGGCGTTACGACTTGAACCTGATCAAAATACGCCTTCACTCGTTCTTCGCCTCCGGAGACCGAAGAAACCAAGAATTCAGCGTCATAAAGAGAAGCAATCAATACTTGGCGGTTTACACACAGCACACGGTTTTCTTGGACGTAGTCAACTATTTGGCACCCGGTTACAACTACGCGACCTATTTGCGAGCTTTCACCAGGAACGAAGAGAAAGGTCACTTTCCTTACGAATGGATGACGTCTACCAGGAAACTGGCAAACAGAACGCTGCCGCCGAGATCGGCTTTCGACAGCGAGCTGACGGGCGTCAAAATGTCCGAATCCGACTACGCCGCATGTCAGAAAGTTTGGTCCGACGAGAAGATGCAAACTATGGAAGACTACTTGATCCACTACAACAACAAAGACGTGAAACCTTTCATAGAAGCTCTGAAAAATCACGCTAAATTTTTCCAAGATCGCGGCATCGACATGTTGAAAGACGGAGTTTCTCTCGCCGGTTTGACTTTACGCTTCCTCTTCCAAAACCTAGAAGACGCGTTCACAACGTTTCCCCAGTTCGACGCCGTCCTCCACGCTCTGATCAAAGAGAATCTAGTCGGCGGTCCTTCCATCATCTTCCATAGATTTCACGAGAAGGGCACCACGCGGATAAGGGAGCACAAGTACGGCGAAGAAGCGAGACCGTGCCAACACATCCTAGGACTAGACGCTAACTCTCTGTACTTGCGCTGCATGAGCGAAGCGCACTGCACGGGCTATTACGCGGTGAGACGGCCCGAGACCGAGTTCAAGCCCGAAATCAGGCAAAGAAACTCTCACAGCGCTTTGGAGTGGTTACGCTTCGTAGAGCACGACCGCGACGTGAAACTGCGCCACGCTCTGAACGGCGGCGAGATGGCGGTAGGCTGTCGGAGAATTCGCGTGGACGGATTTCACGCGGCCTCTAATACGGTTTTCCAGTTTCACGGGTGTTGGTTCCACGCTCACGAGTGCATACCGTCGCACCGATATCAGTGCGCTTCACTGAGAGAGGAGAGACGCGACAGAACGACCAGAGTAAGCGCTTACTTGAAAGCGTTAGGTTACAAGCTGGTCGTCGTGTGGGAGTGCGAATGGCGAGAGATGAAGCGTCGAGATGAGCGGGTCAAGGCCTCCCAACAACGCTGGAAGGTTGACGCTTTGAAAGTGTCTCGAAACGCGATGAGCGAGAGCGACATCCTTTCCGCTGTGAAAGAGGAGAAAATGTTCGGTTTAGTTCAAGTGGACATCACTACGCCGCCTCACCTACGAGAGTACTTCGAAGAAATGACCCCCGTTTTCAAGAACGCGACCGTTTCAAAATCGGACATAGGCCCTCACATGTCAGACTTTGCGCAGGAAGAAAAGCTGTTGAGCACGCCTCAGAGATGTCTGATAGGGAGTTACCACGGAAAAAATATTCTCTTGGGAACGCCGCTTCTCAAGTGGTATTTAGAGCACGGTTTGATAGTCACCAAAGTGCAGCTGGTGGTAGAATACCTACCTAAACGCTCCTTTGCCGGTTTCGCGGACGAAGTGACGGCGGCGCGAAGACGTGGCGACGTGAACGAGAACGAGAAAATTCTGTCAGACTGTTACAAGTTAATGGGAAACGCTACGTACGGTAAAACAATCTGCAACAAAGAAAAACACACGGCGGTGAGATACACTGACAGTCGGAAGTTCGAACTATTGGCCAATTCGTGGCGCTTCAAAAAGGCGTCCGAGTTGACTTCCGATCTGTTTGAAGTCGAACTACAACCGAAAACGGTCAAGAACAACCTCCCTATTCAGATAGGGTTCATGGTATACCAGTACGCGAAGTTGAAAATGTTAGAGTTCACATACGACTTCTTGGATAGATTCGTCGATCGGCGCGATTATGCCCTTTGTCAAATGGACACCGACAGTCTTTACATGGCTCTCAGCGGTGCCACGTTGGATGACCTAGTGAAACCTCGCCTGAGAGAGACGTACTTCAGAGAGAAACGAAAGTGGCTTCCGACAGCGGTGTGCGACGAGCACTTAGAGCTTTTCGTGAAGACAAAAACGGAAAGAGTGCGAGAATGGTGTGCGCCGCCCGGCGGATGTTGTGAGAGACGGTACCTTCACGATCTGAGAACTTCGGGGCTCATGAAAGCGGAGTGGGAAGGTGACGGGATCCTAAGTCTCAACCCTAAGACTTACATTTGCTACGATCGAGTCAGCGACACCGGTGAAAGAAAATCCAAAAAATGGAGTGCAAAAGGCGTACAGAAGAAACAAAACCCCCAGGAACCAGACGCCTTCTTGGATGTTCTTCGCCAACGAAAAACTCTCATTGCTGTAAATAGAAATTTCAAAGTGGTGCGAAACAAAATGGTCACCTACACCATAGAGAAAGACGGCGTGCGCTACTTGTATTATAAGCGTCGCGTGCATTCTGACGGTGTGACAACGAGTCCTTTAGAGATATGAAAAAAATAAATAAAAAATAAGCGTGTGCATCTTTTCAAAAATAGAGTGTTTATCAAGATTGAAAAAAAAAAATTAAAAAAAATTAAAAGAAAATATTGTTGTGTTTTTATTATCATACGGCTTCTTTTACTAGTAAGTCGCGCAGTCTCTTAAAGCGTCACTCATGTGACGACGTCGCTTCCAGTCACGGGATCCTAAACAAAAAAAAAACTTCTTCTTCTTCCGGTCACGTGATCAATCAGGTCGCTTCCGATTGGCCATTAAGTCGTGTGACGTCACTTCTGGTCACGTGACTCATCAGGTCACTTCCGATCACGTGATCCTAAATTAGGTCATATGACGTCACTTCCGGTCCCCTAAGTAGGTCAGTAGGTTACCCAGAATGCACCATCCCCTAAGTAGGTCACTTCCGGTCACCCAATGGAGGCCTCTGATTGGCTGCAGGGTTACCCAGAATGCACCGCTAATCCCCTAAGTAGGTCACTTCCGGTCACGTGACCAAATGGAGGCCTCTGATTGGCTAACTAGGTCACGTGACGTCACCACTAATCCCCTAAGTAGGTCACTTCCGGTCACGTGACCAAATGGAGGCCTCTGATTGGCTGCATGTCGATTGAGTAATAAACAGTACTTAACTATAGTCCCGTTCCGATACATACTATACTACTTAGGTACACTGACTGATCACCGATCTACATGTCAGAATGTGTGGCGTGGAGAACACCGCGGGTTACCTTGACCTCCAAGTACCAGCTCCACCTCACTGCTCACAACTATCAATGATTCACATGTTTCCTTATAGAGAACGGGTCACACCAGGCACGGGTTGTGAATACAGGGTACAAGGAAGGGTTCGGGTGCGGGAAGGTCAAGTCAACACAGGGAAGCAGCCGGGGAGCAGGCAGAGTCAATGCATGCAGGGAGGGAGGCAGCTATGGTACCACCAGAAATATCCTGGACTCCTGCCGGCAGGGAGGCAGGGAGGCAGGGAGGCATGGAGGGAGGCAGAGAGGCAGGGTGGCAGGCAGGCAGGCAGGGAGACAGGCCAGCAGGCAGGGAGGGGGGAGGCAGGGAGGGAGGGAGAGAAGGTGGGAGGGAGGCAGACAGGCAGGCAGGCAGGAAGGGAGGCAGGCAGGGATGCAGGGATCGAGGCAGGCAGGGAGACAGGCCAGCAGGCAGGGAGGGGGGGAGGCAGGGAGGGAGGGAGAGAAGGTGGGAGGGAGGCAGACAGGCAGGCAGGCAGGAAGGGAGGCAGGCAGGGATGCAGGGATCGAGGCAGGCAGGGGGACAGGCATGCACAGAGGCAGGCAGGGAGGGAGGCAGGCAGGCAGGGAGGCAGGCAGGCATGCAGGGAGGGAGGCAGGGAGGGAGGCAGGCAGGGAAGAAGGCAGGCAGAGAAGAAGGCAGGCAGGGAAGAAGGCAGGGAGGGAAGAAGGCATGCAGGGAGGCAGGCATGCAGGGGGAGGCAGGCATGCAGGGAGGGAGGCAGGGAGACAGGGAGGCAGGGAGGCAGGGAGGCAGGGAGGCAGGGAGGCAGGGAGGCAGGGAGGCAGGGAGGCAGGCAGGGAGGTGGAGGGAGGAACGGAGGCAGGGAGGAAGGGGCAGGGAGGGAGGCAGGCAGGCATGCAGGGAGGTGGAGGGAGGAACGGAGGAAGGAAGGCAGGGAGGCAGGGAGGCAGGGAGGGAGGCAGGCAGGCAGGCGGGCAGGCAGGGAGGCAGGGATGCAGGGAGACAGGGAGGAAGGGGCAGAGAGGGAGGCAGGCAGGCATGCAGGGAGGTGGAGGGAGGCAGGGAGGAAGGAAGGCAGGGAGGCAGGGAGGCAGGGAGGCAGGGAGGGAGGGAGGCAGGCAGGCGGGCAGGCAGGGAAGGAGGCAGTAACATAACAACACAGAGAGGACATTTAATACCAGTTTCTTTATTCTAACCAAACCACCTCCCACTTCTGCTCCTGTCACACTCAGGGCCTCACATCTCCCTGGTCTCCAGCCACCAGACCTCCTCCTGCCCCCTCCAGCCCTCTGGTCCCTTTGGTGACTGTGTCTCTGGCCGTGTGATTGAAGTCTCCGAGTGACTACGAGTCAGTGGCGCCTTGTGCACCACATATAAGTACCTTTTTCTCCAGGGCTGGAGGGAGCGCCTGAGCTAGTGGCTGTTACCTCATTCATCAAAATAGCCATACTCGTCCGAGTGGTCCAAACGGACATCACGCCATGGAGAGAAACAGAGAGATATAGCGAGACAGGGATAGAGACATGGGGAGAGAGATACAGAGGGAGGAGACAGATACAGAGGGAGGAGACAGAGACAGAGGGAGAGACAGAGGGAGAGGGAGAGACGGAGACAGAGGGAGAGGGACAGAGGGAGAGGGAGAGACAGAGGGAGAGGGAGAAACAGAGACAGAGGGAGAGACAGAGGGAGAGGGAGAGACAGAGGGAGAGGGAGAGACAGAGGGAGAGGGAGAGACAGAGGGAGAGGGAGAGGGAGAGACAGAGGGAGAGGGAGAGACAGGGGGAGAGGGAGAGACAGAGGGAGAGGGAGAGACAGAGGGAGAGGCAGAGACAGGGGGAGAGGCAAAGACAGAGGGAGAGGGAGAGACAGGGGGAGAGGGAGAGGGAGAGGGAGAGACAGAGGGAGAGGGAGAGACAGAGGGAGAGGCAGAGACAGGGGGAGAGGCAGAGACAGGGGGAGAGGCAGAGACAGGGGGAGAGGCAGAGACAGGGGGAGAGGGAGAGACAGGGGGAGAGGGAGAGACAGAGGGAGAGGGAGAGACAGAGGGAGAGGGAGAGACAGAGGGAGAGGCAGAGACAGAGGGAGAGACAGAGGGAGAGGGAGAGGGAGAGACAGAGGGAGAGGGAGAGACAGAGGGAGAGGGAGAGACAGAGGGAGAGGGAGAGGGAGAGACAGAGGGAGAGGGAGAGACAGAGGGAGAGGGAGACAGGGGGAGAGGGAGAGACAGGGGGAGAGGGAGAGACAGGGGGAGAGGGAGAGACAGAGGGAGAGGGAGAGACAGAGGGAGAGGCAGAGACAGGGGGAGAGGCAGAGACAGGGGGAGAGGGAGAGGGAGAGGGAGAGGGAGAGGGAGAGACAGAGGGAGAGGGAGAGACAGAGGGAGAGGGAGAGACAGAGGGAGAGGGAGAGACAGAGGGAGAGGGAGAGACAGAGGGAGAGGGAGAGACAGGGGGAGAGGGAGAGACAGAGGGAGAGGGAGAGACAGAGGGAGAGGGAGAGACAGGGGGAGAGGGAGAGACAGGGGGAGAGGGAGAGACAGGGGGAGAGGGAGAGACAGAGGGAGAGGGAGAGACAGAGGGAGAGGCAGAGACAGGGGGAGAGGCAGAGACAGAGGGAGAGGGAGAGACAGGGGGAGAGGCAGAGACAGGGGGAGAGGGAGAGACAGGGGGAGAGGGAGAGACAGAGGGAGAGGGAGAGACAGAGGGAGAGGGAGAGGGAGAGACAGAGGGAGAGGCAGAGACAGGGGGAGAGGCAGAGACAGGGGGAGAGGCAGAGACAGGGGGAGAGGGAGAGACAGGGGGAGAGGGAGAGACAGAGGGAGAGGGAGAGACAGAGGGAGAGGGAGAGGGAGAGACAGAGGGAGAGGCAGAGACAGGGGGAGAGGGAGAGACAGGGGGAGAGGGAGAGACAGAGGGAGAGGGAGAGACAGAGGGAGAGGGAGAGGCAGAGACAGAGGGAGAGGCAGAGACAGAGGGAGAGGCAGAGACAGGGGGAGAGGCAGAGACAGGGGGAGAGGGAGAGACAGGGGGAGAGGGAGAGACAGAGGGAGAGGGAGAGACAGAGGGAGAGGGAGAGGGAGAGACAGAGGGAGAGGCAGAGACAGGGGGAGAGGCAGAGACAGGGGGAGAGGCAGAGACAGGGGGAGAGGGAGAGACAGGGGGAGAGGGAGAGACAGAGGGAGAGGGAGAGACAGAGGGAGAGGGAGAGACAGAGGGAGAGGCAGAGACAGGGGGAGAGGGAGAGGGAGAGGAGAGAGAGGGGGAGAGGGAGAGACAGAAGGGGAGGGAGAGGCAGAGGCAGAGGGAGAGACATGGAGAGAGGGGGAGAGGGAGAGACAGAAGGGGAGACAAGGGAAGAGGCATGGAGAGAAACAGAGAGACAGAGACAGACAGGAGTAGAGGACAGTAGAGACAGGAACTTGGCTTCTTGCTCCCAGACCACAGTGTACTGCTGGCTGGTGTTGTAAGGTAGCAGTTACTGACCTCACCACCAGATGTCAGCACGGACAACACTAACCACACCTGGGTGCTCAGTGCCGCCCCCTGCCGCCTGGATCCTGTACTACCGTCCTACAAACCCAGTCACCGGAACCATGAGGGGCCCTGTGTGTGTAGAGTGTAGGGGCGGCACCACTACTACATACACCACATACATACACCACAGTCTGGGTGGTAGCACAAGGAAGTGGACGCCACACCTCTGTCCTGTCCAGGCTGTACACACCACACACAGTACCTCTACACGGAGCACCACGGACAGGGATTACATCAGGATTACCCCATACAGGATTACCAGCAGAGGGACAGGACAGGGGGCAACAGGCGGTGAGGGCACCTCACACCCACAGCCAGGTGAGTGGGGGTGTAGGGTACAGGTGTACCACACAGGTGTACCATACAGGTGTACCACTCAGGTGTACCACACAGGTGTACCATACAGGTGTAGCGTACAGGTGGGGGCAGGATCCAGGTACACGGGACCTGCAGGTGTGTGTGTGTGGGGGGGGGGGGGGGGGGCAGCGGAGCATGGCCTGTAATGTCCCTGAGTAATGTGTGTAATGGGACTGGGTGCAGTAAGACAGTGGTACATACCGTACTGTAATGTCCTGAGTAATGTGTGTAATAGGACTGGGTGCAGTAAGACAGTGGTACATACCGTACTGTAATGTCCTGAGTAATGTGTGTAATAGGACTGGGTGCAGTAAGACAGTGGTACATACCGTACTGTAATGTCCCTGAGTAATGTGTGTAATGGACTGGGTGCAGTAAGACAGTGGTACATACCGTACTGTAATGTCCCTGAGTAATGTGTGTAATGGGACTGGGTGTAGCAGGACAGTGGTACATACCGTACTGTAATGTCCCTGAGTAATGTGTGTAATGGGACTGTGTGCAGTAAGACAGTGGTACATACCGTACTGTATTAGTGTATACCGGCATAAGGAGGAGTAGTCCCGTAGTACCAGTGCTGTATACCGGTATGACACCTACTATAGTCCCAACCGCTATGACATGGGCCATTTATGGGGCTCAGTGACATGGGTGACATGGGACAGGAGGAATAAATAGATGGGACATTTCCTTAAATCGGCAGGGGGCATGGAACCCACCCCCTCTAATTGAGGGCCCTCTAGTTGTAAGTTGTGCACCTGTAATACTGATGTCTACAGGACGGTGTAGGGAGCAGTGACACAGACACACTGTGACCGAGTCCTACACTACTAGGGTAGACCGCCCATGGGATGACTAGCTGCTCTGTTAGTAACATCAAGAATCTATGGTACAATGAGTAGACTGGTGTGGCTATATCAGGGTGCCATTATTCATGGGGCTAATTCCCACAGCACAGGGTTACTATAAACATGAGACTGATCGTCCTCAGGGCCAATTGTCATAGGACCAATAGTCCACAGCGCTCCTGCTCCATGTAGCGGTCTACTCAAGGTACCAACATGTCATGGGGGTCTACCCTACAGCCGGGCTGCGTCTTGGTATCATCTTATCTGGGAACAACACTTCACCTTTAATACTGTGCTAGACTACAGTCCTTGACACCCCCCCCCCCTAGATGGACTCCCCCCTCACCCAAGGTGCGGCATCCAGCATACTCTCGTTCCCAAATCCTTCCGAACGAAGGCTCTGGTAACTGCCAAATGAAGGGATTTTGCTGGTTCTTGGCAACCCCTGCTGGTAGCTTGGAACCAGCGAACAGGAACAGGAAATGGAACCAGAAAGGCTGATGGTAAATCTACCTAAAACTACCATCATACATTCTGGTTCCATTTCCTGTTCCTGTTCGCTGGTTCAAGCCTACCAGCAGGGGTTGCCCAGAACCAGCAAATTTCCAAGTTCAAGGTCATTTGGTTGTCCCCAGAGTCTTCCTTCGGAAGGATTTGGGAACGAGAGTACATCCAGCACAGCATGCCCAGGTGGGGGTCTGGATGGGGGTCCCCGTCTCCCACGTCAATTTTAAGAAATGGCCATGTCCCATGTCATTATATTATATATGACTCTTGTCACTAAGCGTTATTAACGTTAGCATTTAGCAGAGTAATCTCCCTCCCTCTAGTCGCACTGACCATGATGGTGTGCTGCAGCAGTAGCGCACCTAGACAGCTAGTGGTGCTATAGAGTCGGGCCATGTTATCACAACACAGCGTGGTGCTATGGATGGAGGGGGGAGGGGGGGGGGGGGTATGCTGCAGCAGTAGCGCACCTAGACAGCTAATGGTGCTATAGAGTGGGGTCATGTTATCACAACACGGCGTGGTGCTATGGATGGAGGGGGGAGGGGGGGGGGGGGTATGCTGCAGCAGTAGCGCACCTAGACAGCTAGTGGTGCTATAGAGTGGGGTCATGTTATCACAACACGGCGTGGTGCTATGGATGGAGGGGGGAGGGGGGTC